>JASVEL010009723.1:0-37314 GCA_032618575.1 Nicotiana noctiflora
AGACGCCACGAGCAGAAATGGACTGTCCTCTTCAAGAAGATGTTAAAGAAGTATCGGAAGTACCGCTCTAAGCATCAAGCAAAAGTCAATTGGGGGCAGTCCCAATCGGAACATAGAGGAGCTGAGCTGGAGGAGGCGGATAGCGAGCTGATGAAAGTCATAGCCCACAATAGCGAGTTGGAGGAGCTCTTCAGGTCAAAAGATAACAAGCTTGAATTGAGTCGTAGGATGGCAGCGGAGAACGTCGATCTGCAATGAAGGGTGGAGGAGCTGACTGCTGAACTTGATGCCAGGGTGGCGGAGATCAACATGATTTCACGGCCTTCCACTTCTCGCCCTTCGCCTGATCATATTGCGCGTCGTAGTGCACATGAGATGTGGATTTTTATGGAGGCCAAGCTTGATGTGTATAGCGGGCTTCATGCTGTGGGGTGGGCGACTGAGGAAGAAGTTCAGGCACGGAGGGACGAGGCTCGCATTGCTCATGAATTTTCCGGTTATGATTCCGACTCTCCCGTTGGTGAGGGGCTCGCTTCCGAAGATATTAACCACGTTGACTCTGATCTCTGGTATAATGATGCTTACCACTCGTGGGGTCACGGGAAATATTGAACTCATGTATATTTTTGGGTTTGTATAGTGTATTGGGACCAGTCCGCAGGGGTGCATGTAAACATGATTTTTGTTGTAATATAACTTTTACCTTTACTTCTTTGTCTGTTTGTCGTAACGCTTAGCCTCCATAGAGATTCTTTTTCGTTCATCGAATTGTCGTGCCGCGATTCGAACAAAGTTGACCTGATATTGATGGCCTTAATCATTAAGATGTTACTTTGGTTGTCATCGAAGTAGTATCCGTCATGGTTCGAACGAGGTCGAACTGATAACGGTGGACTTAGCCATTAGGATGTTACTTCGACTGTTGTCGAAGTAGTATTTGTCATGGTTTGAACGGGGTCGAATCGATGTCGATGGACTAAGCCATTAGGATATTACTTCGACTGTCGTCGAAGTAGTATCCCTTGTGGTTCGAACGGGGTCGAACCGATGTCGATGGCCTTAGCCATTAGGATGTTACTTTGACTATCGTCGAAGTAGTATCTATCGTGGTTTGAACGAGGTTGAACTAATATCGATGGCCTTATCCATTAGGATATTACTTCAATTGTCATCGAAGCAGTATCCGTCGTGGTTCGAACGAGATCGAACTGATGTCGATGGCCGTAGCCATTAGGATATTACTTCAACTGTCTTCGAAGTAGTATCCGTCGTGGTTCAAACGGGGTCGAACCTATGTCGATGGTCTTAGCCATTAGGATATTACTTCGAGTGTCGTCGAAGTAGTATCCATCGTGGTTCAAACGGGGTCGAACAGATGTTGATGGCCTTAGCCAGTAGGATGTTACTTCGACTATCGTCGAAGTAGTATCCGTCGTGGTTTGAACGAGGTTGAACTGATGTCGAAGGCCTTAGACATTAGGATGTTACTTCGAATATCGTCGAAATAGTATCCGTCGTGGTTCGAACGGGGTCAAATTGATATCGATGGCCTTAACCATTAGGATGTCACTTCGATTGTCGTCGAAGTAGTATCCGTTGTCGAATGTCGACTATCTCTTGTTCGTGTAATGGATATTTCGTTCAGTCGATGGAGAATTCCGTTCATACAATAGAGAATTCCGTCAATACAATAGAGAATTATGTTCATACAACGGAGAATTTTATTCATAAAATGGAGAATTCTGTTCATACAATGGAGAATAATGGAGAAACGGTTGTCTTTTTGCCGATGAACTGGGGCCCAGTATCGCAACTGATTTCTTTGGGGATGCCAAAATGGCATATGATATTTTTCCATATAAAGGCGATTACCTCTTGCTTACGTATTTGTGCGTATGCACCTAGTTCCACCCATTTAGAAAAATAATCAGTTAAAACTAATAGGAAGCGTACCTTTCCTCGTCCTGCCGATAGAGGGCGATTATATCCATCCCTCATTTTATGAATGGCCATGGCGAGGTGACCGAATAGAGGAGTTCCTCTCCATGGTGTATCACATGGGAGTACTTTTGGCATTATTCACATTTTCGGACATAGTTCGCAGCCTCTTTCTTCATGGTGGGCTAGTAGTAGCCGGTACGTATGAGGCATCAGACAAGGGCACGGTTCCCCGTATGGGCACCACAATGACCATCGGGCACTTCTTCTTTGCCTCGTCTGATGTGGCCCGAGACATTTAGTAAGGGGACCCCCGAATGTTCTCTTGTAGAGATCGTGGTTTATTAGGCTATACCGGGCTGCTTGCACCCGAAGTTTCTTGGCATCATTTTTGTTGTGTGGGAGTGTCCCATCCCGTGGGTTGGATACAAACCGGTTGCACCAGTCTCAAGTCAAGTTTAAAGAGAGTACCTCGATATGGTCGATGACTGAATGAATGAGAGTGACCATGTTTTCTTTGTTGATATTTTTGGTAGCCGCGACCAGCTTTACTAGGCTATCTGCTTCGATATTTTGTTCCCTGGGAATTTGCTCGAAGCGACATTCATCAAACTCTGGCATCAGCTTATGGATTTTTGACTGGTATTTTTGTAGCCTTTGGTCTTTGATTTGGTAGGTTCCGATGACTTGGTTTACTACGAGTTGAGAGTCGCAATGGAGGATGAGCCGACAGGCTCCGTATTTGATGGCTAGATTCATTCGTGCAATCACAGTCTCATACTCGGCCTTGTTGTTAGTCATCTCTGGGCATCATATGGACTGACGAATTACTTCTCCCGTGGGGACTTTGAGGATGTCCCGATCCCGAGGCATTCGCAGCACCGTCAGTGTAAAGGGTCCAGAGGTTAGTGTGGGTAAAGGCGCGGAGGGTATCTTGTTCCACATCTGGCAATATCCCCGTACTAAAGTCGGCGACAAAGTACCTATGACTTGATGGTAGTTCTTGAATGATAGGTTATGTCATGCTCGCTGAGCTCTATGGCCCATTGGGCGAGCCTACCCGAGAGTTCGGGTTTTTGTAGGATGCCCCTTAGGGGGAAGGTTGTTATTACTTTTATGGGATGTCATTAAAAATAGGGTCTAAGCTTTCATGAAGCTACGACTAATGCCAAAGCCAGCTTTTCGAGGTGTGGGTGCCTCCTCTCGTTATCTATTAAAGTCTTGCTGATATAGTAAATAGGGGATTACGTACCTTTGTTTTTGCGGACTAAGACGGCACTGACATCGACTTCAGACACCGCCAGGTACACGAGTAGGCACTTGCCTGGATCTGCTTTAACGAGCAAAGGTGGCGAAGATAGATATACCTTCAATTTCCTTAGTGCTTCGATGCATTCCTCGTTCCTTTACAACCCTCGATCTTTTCTCAGCGCACTGAAGAATTTGTGGCATCTGTTCGAGGATTGCGAGATGAACCTGGATAAAGCGGTTATTCACCCTGTTAGTTTTTACACCTGCTTCTTGCTATTTAGAATCTCGGGTATCGTGTCTATGGCCTTGATCTGATCCGGGTTGACTTCGATACCTTGCTGTGACACGAGGACGTCCAGGAATTTTCCCAAAGCCATGCCGAAGGCGCAATTTTTCGGGTTCAGCTTTGTCCCGTACTGTCTTAGTATCTCAAAGAATTGCTTTAGATGGTCAATATGGTCCTCCTTTTTTGCTGACTTTACTAGCATGTCGTCGATGTAGACCTCCATTATTTTGCCGAGCTGTTCCTTGACATTTTGGTAACCAACATCTTGTATGTTACACTCACGTTTTTAAGCCCAAAGGGCATCACCTTATAGCAGTACGTCCCTTGGTGGGTTATGAAAGTTGTCTTCTCTTGGTCCTCTTTGGCCATCAGGATCGGTTGTAGCCATAGTATGCGTCCAATAAACTTAGCAGATCATTTCCGGCTATTGCATCTATCAGATAATCGATGTGGGGCAATGTGAATGAGTACTTTGGGCATGCTTTGTTCAGGTCGGTGAAGTCACACACATTCTCCATTTCTCGCTTTTCTTTTTAACCATGACTATGTTGGCTACCCATTTGGGGTATTTCGATTCTCTGATGGAATTGTTGGCTAGTAGTTTATCTACTTCTTTGCTGACTGCCTCATTGATCGTGGCGTTGAATTTCCTCATTGTATACCGTACAAATGGATAAAGTGGGTCTATATTCAGTTTGTGAGTGGCGATGTCCCTTGGGATCCCCGACATATGTGAATGAGAGAAGGTGAATAAACATGTATGGTTAGTTAAGAATTCATGGTACTTACCTGGGTCAGAGAGGTTATGCCCAATGTAGGCTCTTTTTGAACTGTCGGTGTTGTCGAGCACGACAGGGTCGAGGTCCTCGATTGTTGCTTTGAAAGCTTCTATGACGTATGGGTCCCTAATGCCCTCCATTGTCGGGTTGATTTTAGTTCTCGACATGGCTGATTGTTATGCTTCCGTGCTTGCTCCTTTGAGTTGCTTGGTATGAGTGCAATCCTGGGCGATCCGATAATATTCTTGAGCAGTGCGTGGTTCACCCCAGATACTGAATATTCTCTATGGAGTGGGAAACTTGATTACCTGATAAGGGCTCGAGGGGATGGCTCGCATGGCGTGTATCCATGGACGTCCTATGATGACGTTGTAAGTCATTTCCTGGTTCATGATGTGGAATGTGGTTTCTAGCGTGACTCCTCCCGCTAGGACTGGCAGTGATATTTCTCCGGAGGTACGCTCTACTGCATTGTTAAAACCTGCTAGTGTTATGCAACCACGGTATTACCTTATCTTCGAGCCTCATTTGTGAGAACCCTCGGGTGGATAATACACGCGCCGCTTTCGTCGTCTACCATGATTCCTTTTACATCAGTATCAGCAATGCGTAAAGTTATAACCAAATCATCGTAATGAGGGAAAGACAAACCATCAGCTTCAGACTTATTGAAGGTGATATTATCTTCGAAATCATCATATCGTTCGTGAGCGATCGTGCGTTTCAACTTGTACGTGGTGGTGAATTTTCATGGTTGATCATCGAGTCGTCACCACCGACGACGATCATCTGTATGGTTCGTGCTGGGGACAGTGGCTTTGGCGGTCCTTGGGATTGATCACTTCCCCTGGCAAAATTGGCTCTCCCTTTTGTCACTGAGCAACTCTTTTAGGTATCCCTGGTTCAGCATCCTGACCACTTCCTGTCATAGACCTATGCAATCTTCGGTCATGTGTCCATTTTCCTGATGGAATTTGCATAGGACGTTTGACCTCCTCGTGCTAGGATCTGATTTCATTTTCTACAGCCATTGTACCTTCGTGTCCAGCTTCTCCAGTGCGTACACTATTTTTAAAGGTGAGACACAAAAGTTATGAGCAGATAATAATGAAGGCATACCTCTTTCATTCCGAAGTGGGGCGGCATGTCGTTGCAAGGCTTCTAGGTGTCTCGCAGGAGGTGGATTATGGGCTCTAACACAGGGCTGATGCCTTTCTCTGTTGAACCGTGGGAGTGGTTCCCATCGCCTGTCGTTGCGTCAATCCCTCCTGATTTCTGATTGCACTGATGTCAGTTGTTGGGTTAGATCATTAAGGTCATCTTCGTCTGCCCTTACTTTTGCGCAGTGGGAATTGTGGATCTCCTCCCATGTAGTGGGGGGATACTTCATGAGTCGACTGAGTAGCTTTTTGGTTGGTTTCGACGCATCTCTGTTCAACCCGTTTTGGAAAGCAGCGACCGCCATTCCTTCTGATACGTTCGGCAAGCCCATTCTTACCATGTTGAATCGTGCTAGAAAGTCCATTCGCCTGTCGTTTTCCTGATCGCAAAGATATTGTTGACCCTCGCTTCAACCTTCTTTACTCCTAGATGAGCGGTGACAAACTTTTCCGCCATTTCTTCAACGTCGATACCGATCTCGCCGGTAGTTGTGAGTACCATGTTAGCGATCCTCCTTTCAAAGTTTCTCCAAACTTTTTCAGTAACACCTCGTTTCCTTTTACAGCGGCTACATAGTGGATCAGATGATCTTCCGGATCCGTGGTACCGTCATATATTCTCAAGTATGGGGGAATCTTGAAGCTTTTATGGATTGGGTGAGGAACAACTTACTCACTATATGTTTGCTAGATGAACTTTCCTACGTCACGTAGTGGCAGTAGTTTCGGGGCACCAGGTATTTTGTCTACCCTTTCCTGATGCTCCTTCCTTTGGTCATGGAGCGCTTTATTCTCGTTCTCTATTTCTTATATTTTCCTAAGGATGGTTGCGAGTTCATTGTTGCTTGTGTTGATATCTGCGTGGGTGCTGCTCGTCCGCATAACACTTGGTTCACCGACGACAGCAGCAACTTTTGCGGTTGATGAGTCTTTGAGATTTCCTGGAGACGGTTTCTCGAGCAGGCCACTAAGGGTGTTCGTCAACCATTCCTATCTGACCATGTCAGTATCATTTTTGGGAAGCAAGCCGGTGGGACACCTTGGTCACTTTGCAACCATGCCACATAAATTACATTATCATGCAAGCGCTCGGAAGTCATTAGACCCCGGGAATTTTTTATATTGCAGGCATCGACCCTATAGAAACTATCGGCCCAATTTTGAGATGGTGCCCGATCTCAAAGGCCTCGACTGCTCTAAGTATATGCCCCAACGAGCCAACATCAGAATTTGAAGATAAAAGCATTAAAACATGGAACGCAAAATACCTGGAGTAGAAAAATTGTTATATCTCCAAAAACACATTTACAACATGGTAGCATCTACAAATCATTTCCCCTAAGAAATTGTTTCATAAAAGGAAAAAAGACGACCTAAGTCTACTCTTCACCCCCACTGCCCTCAGCATCATCATCGGAACCCTCATCTGAAGTGTCCTAAAAAGCATATTCTTTCTCCGAGGTTCGGGCTTCCTCGATCTTAGTTGAGATATTGGTGCCCTTATCACTCGCTTCCTCAAGAGCCTGCCTCCACAGTTGCGCATGAGCATAAGCAATGGCCCCAGTCAGTTTCTGCTTTTCCTTCACTAATATCTTTCGGGCTCGTTCATTTGCAATGGTGGCATCTTTCTTATATGAGGACGCCTTTTCTTCTACCGCAGACTTAACCGACGATAGTGTGGTAACCTCCTCTTTGGCACTCTACAGAAGGTCCTGGGTCGATTCCATCTCCATCTGTAGAAGGCCCCTCTCCGAGGCCACAACCTCATTTTGTCCCTCAAATCGAGGATCTCCGCATCCTTAGCAAATTGTATCAAAATTTGTAATTAAATTGAGTTTAAAAAAGTCTTCTGCGACACATGTATCAAACATGTATCACGCATGTATCACACACACATGTATACATGGATATACATGTGATACACAATTGATACAAATATGATATATATGTGATACACAAATGACACACAGTGTGATACGTGCATCAATTTTTTTCATGTTCAGCTTTTACTTCGAATTTTCAATTCAAACCACCTCAAAACTTCACCAAATCATCCCAAAACTGAGATTCAAGCTCCTTAAGTTGTGCCCAATCTATTCTAATAACACCACTAAAAAAACAAAATTTGATATTTTTTGCTACAAATAGCTAATTGGCTAATTTGGCTAATATTAGTAATATTTTATCAATTGGCTAATTTTTGTAAATGGACATAGCTGGTAATTTTCCCTTTTTTTTCATGTTCAGCTTTTATTTTGAATTTTCAATCCAAACAACCTCAAAACTTCACCAAATCGTCCCAAAATTGAGATTCAAGCTCCTTAAGTTGTGCCCAATCTATTCTAATAACACCCACTCAAAACAAAGCAAAAATTTAATTTTTTTATTACAAATAGTTAATTGGCTAATTTTTGCTAATATTAAGAATATTTTATCACTTGGCTAGTTTTTATATAAGCTACCTATAAATGAACATAGCTGGTAATTTCCCTATCTAAAAATCTTAATTTGCATCGAAGATCATATTTTAATGAGGAAATAACACTAAATGTCTATTACTTCCAAACTATTTACCCGGATTTGCCCATTTAGAAACTAATTATATTTCTACCTAGGCAATTTAAAATTATTACCCATAAAATATAATAACTTGAAAGAAAAAAAAACATTAAAAAAATATGTTATTCCAGTCTTCCTTATTCATTTCTAAGAGAAACAATTCAAAAGCAAAAAAGTTGGTGAAAAACTGATTCTTGCTATTGACTTGAAAAGACATATTTTAATTTTTTATTTGATAAACTTACGAGAAAATAGTTCCGCATCTCACACAATATATATTTTATTCTAACTTTATAAATATTTATATATTTAAAAAATTGGAAAAATTCAATCAGAAACAAGAAGTTCTATCTTATATTTGAGTGTTTCCTTTCCTCCTTCCTCTCCACTCATACAAAAGTTAAACCTTCAACACCTTCTTCACCCCAAATAAAGAAGGAGGAAGAAAAATACAAGAATTTATTTTCCATGTGGTTTATCATTGCCTAGTATTTGCAAAGGTAGGTTTTAACTTTTGTGGTATTATTTTTTCTTTTTTGTTGTTTCTTGATCAGTTTATTGAAAACAATAATTCTAGCTTCACGATATAAGGGTAAAGTCTGTATACACATTAACCTTCCTAAACCTTACTTATGAAATTATACTAAAATACTTTATAATAATAATAATAATAATAATAATAATAATAATAATAATAATAATAATAATAATATAGTACAATACCTTGAAATACCTAATTATATTAATATGTAGTACACTATTTTTTTATTTGAACCAGAGAAGAAGACGGATTTGTATTGTATACCCAAATAGTATACCAATATACCATTTTAGTATACAATTCATTTTAATTATATACCATATTGGTATCATATGCTAGTTAAATTATTTTTTGGTTGTATTACCTACGTTTAATTAGTATAATATTTGGTTTTCTTTTAATAGTGATAATATAGTACAATATCTTGAAATACCTTATTATATTAATATGCGATACACTATTTTTTTCTTATTTTTCTCTTTATGCATGTGTGTTATGTAATAGTAGTATAATTATATAGTTGCCAAAAATTAACTAGTAAACTATATACCATGTTGGTATAGCTATATGTCATATTGGTATCATATGATAGTTTGAGCATTGTTTTGGTTGTTTTAGCTACATCTTAAGTGAATTCTATTATGAAATTATTTATATCAACATGAGTTGCAATAATACTAGAATTTTTGTGTGCTGGTGGACATAAATTATGTGTATTAATAGTTTTTATAGTTTTAGGCAATTATTGGAATGACCACCTACAACTATATACCCTCTTAGTATACGAAATGAGCAAGTTATTTTGCGAATATTTAACTAGCAATACGAGCATATAATTTTCTCATACTTTTATTGCGTCATTTAATATTTTGGTAGAGTAGTATAGTCGCAAATAGTTGTAGCAATATTCTAGAGAAATTATATGCTCTGTTGGTATACATATATACCATATTGGTATCACATGTTACTAGAAGTCTTTTCGCTACTTATACTTTTATTTTATTTTTAAATATTTTATATCATTTTTATTCTAACTAGTATATATGGAGATTTGATTGCTGTAGATTATATTTTCTTGCTCTATAACTATTGTATTACTGTTAATGGTACAGTGTGTATTAATATTTATAGGAAAGAAGATCAAGGTTTACATGATAATCACGTGTTGATTATTAGAATCTGATTATGTAATTTATGCTCAACAATAATCAATGTGACATTCAGTGCATTAGATTAAGTGATAACTGATATTATTTCAGTTTATTAATTGAATTTAAAAAATAAGAAAGAAACATAAAATAAAAGGTATATTGTACTAGTTATATTGAAAAAAGTGAACAAATATTTACTATATCAATTATTTTCCTTATTGTATAAAAAAGAAATGATAAAAATAGTGAAAACAATAAATAAAATTAGATTATGAAGAGAAAAAGAATATTAAAAAAAAGTTAAATAAAATTATAAAAGAAAAAAATAGAAGAAAACGAGAAAAAATAAAAGCAAGAAAAGTAAAAAAAAAAAAGAAAAAGAAGAAGAAAAGAAGCATTGAAATAAAAAAGAATTAGAGAATAAAGAAAAAATTCTCTGCAAAAACTACTATAGGTAGGAAGTGTAATTAGTTTATGGGTAGAAAAATAAATGGGTAGATAAGGGTAAATAGTTTTATTTTTGTGAGTAACTGTGTCAAACCCCCTATTTTAATAGCATTTGTAGAGTTGAGTTGGGTTTCTACAGAATTTGGGCCGAAATAGACATCTCCTCTTATAAGGCCCATCAATTCTGGAACTTCGGCCTCGCTATTGTTAAGCCCACAATTCCAGAGGACTACAACCTAAATCACAGCCCACTCGATTACTTAAATTAAAAATAGGAAAATTTCACATTAGAATAACTTAGCTCCATACTTTTCAATTTTATAGCCCATATTTTAATTTAGAACCAACTAACCCAAAAATAATATGCTAAGATTCAACATCCAACTCTAATGGGTTCTCAGAATCACTATTTAACTTTTAAAAAAGATTCCTCAAACTTTTAAATTAATTTTCGAATTGTAACTGTGATTCAAATATTAATTTAACAAACCAAATTCATTTGGGTGTGGTGAAAATTAGATTTTTAACAAGCTTAAATATGTGGGTTTAAATTCCGAATTTGATTTGTGAGAAATTTGGAGTGGATGTTATTTAGACTTGTTAGAAATAGTATAAGGAGGTTGTATATAAAATTTGAAGTCATTTAATGGAGATTTGGACTGGTTTTGAACAAAAATTACAACTGAAAATCGTGAAAGAAGTTCGTCTACAGACGTTTGTATAAAGGTGTATAAAAGTGTATAATAGTGTATAATGTGTGTTTATATACTCATATACACTATTATACAAGATTATATATAATTATACAAAAAACTGACTTCGTCTTCTTCTTTGCATTTTTTCTGAAATTTAACTTAAATCTTGCCTAAATATACTCCAAATCACTTCAAATTTAAATTTTGAACTCCTTTTGATATTTTTAATC
Source organism: Nicotiana noctiflora (assembly GCA_032618575.1). Lineage (NCBI taxonomy): Eukaryota > Viridiplantae > Streptophyta > Magnoliopsida > Solanales > Solanaceae > Nicotiana > Nicotiana noctiflora. Next base: position 11,038 of record JASVEL010009723.1, read on the forward strand.
AATTGGAACAACATCCAATCCAAACAACTAATAAATTAAAAAAAAAATAGTTTCAAAACCAAAACTTTGAATGGTCTTCAATTATAAACTTTTACTTTTCAATTTTCTTATATTGCAAGCCGGTGACATAAGAGGATAAGCAAAAAATGCATAGCTCCTTGAATCATATGTAGAAGATGTGAGAAGAAGAGGGAGAAATAAATGGTTGTGAGAAGAAAAAATTAACTCCATAGCTTTTAGAAGCAATGATTGTAAGAACATATGTTTTGAATTTGCAAGTGCTTTCAAAATATGTACAATGTGAGCTAGGTGGGGTAAAACTTAAAAACATGGGCCATTTTTTGTTATGGTGTGAAGTCATGTGTGTTTTCCTGTAATTCTTTCATTAAAAATAGCCAGCAGATTATATAAATAATTTATATATTGTATATATACAACAATACATAATCAGTATATAATTTACAACTTGTTAAAAAAAAGTAAACATTAAAATTGACCGACTATTTGTTTAAAGAAAATGCGAGCTTACACTGTCCCAGGGACATCCGATAAAAAAAAAGTCTCAATATTTTCTTCTCAAGGTAATAATTTGATTTCTTATGCACATGAAATAGGATAAGAAATATTGAGGAGTCCTATTTCACTCAAATATTCCATTTTTTCTGAATTTGTTTTATTACGAAGTTCCAATTTTGGGTGCTGGTTTGTATGTCTTCTTTAGTGGGTACATTTACTGATTATACAACATCGAGTGTTAATTGAATTGATAATCTCATAAATTTCTGATTTAGCCTTTTAATTTTCGTTTAAAGGGAGTCGATCCAAATACTTTATCTGGGTGCAACCGAAAAGGCAAAAACGAAGAAAAGCCGATCACTATGATCGTGGTCACATAAGTAATGGGAAATGATCCAAAAAAATTTATTTCTAAGTTTTTCTTTTTGAGTTACTCCATATTTTTTCTTCTTTGTTTCCCATCTCCTCTAATTTCAAAATTTCTATGGTTATATCCATGGTCATGGAAACGTGTGTTCCGTTTTACACTTCTTGGCATGAGTCTCTTAAAGGTGTATACGGATCAGGTTGGTTCGACTTTTAATAAAACTAAACTAAAAATTGAATCAAACCAACTATACCGATTTGATTAGTCCGATTTTGTTGATTTTTTTGGAATTTTTGAATTTTTTATTACATGAATAATATGTCAATCTTACCTTGTTAAATTTTTTATAATTAAACTTTTGTTTAATAAAAATTAACAAACATATGATCTATTAAAATATTCTTATGGGAGAATTTGTTTAGAAGCACATGATAGTTATATTTTAGCTTTTTGACGATAACCTTTCGTTGATGTACACTTTCAAGGTTAACCGAATTTGATAATTAAATATAAAAATTAATATGATACTTACATAACAGCTTCAAATTTGAAAAAGATATAAGAATTTAATAAATCTTGATATATGAATATAGAAGAACAAAGAGATTGCCACATTTCAATAACAACAACAACATCAACCAGTAATATTCCCGCTAGTGGGGTCTAGGAGGGTGAAATGTACGCTGACCTTACTCCTACTCCGTAAGGGTAGATAATATGTATCCGGAAGACCATCGGCTCAGAGACAAAAGATCTATAATAACAACATAAACCAGACAAATAGTATCAGCACCGTAACACACAACAAATAAGTGGAAGGACAATAATTAAGATAAAATAAAAAATAAAACTAAAAATAGTGTGATGAACAACAACGCTAGTAGTCTAGATAAAACACTATCAGACTAGCTAGAACAACAAGGAAAAACGCCCAACTACCCTCTAACCTACAACCATAATGCTCGACCTCCACACCTCCCTATCCAGGGCCATGTCATCAGAAATCTGAAGTTGCGACATGTCTTGCTTGTTCACCTCGCCCCAATACTTCTTAGGCCGCCCTCTACCTCTTCTTGTACCTATCAGAGCCAACCGTTTACACCCCCGAACCGGGACATCTAGCTCATCTTCCATACATGCCCAACCATTTAAGTTCCGCTTCCCGCATCTTGTCGTCCATGGGCGCCACGCCGACCCTCTCCCAAATATCTTCATTCCTAATCTTATCCAGCCTAGTGTGCCCGAATATCTATCTAAATATCCTCATTCAACTACTTTCATCTTCTGGATATTAGAATTTTTGACAGGCCAATACTCAGCCACATATAATATGGCCGCTCTAACCACCGCTCTGTAAAACCCACCTTTAAGTTTCAGTGGCACATTCTTGTCACACAGGACTCCAGACGCTTATCTTTATTTTATCCACCCTACCTCGATACGGTGCGTGACATCCCCGTCGATCTGCCCAATTTTCCTTGATAATTGACCCTAGGCATTTAAAACTCTCTCTTAGGGATAACTTGTGAGTCAAGCGTCACCTCCACGTCCGGTTCCCCTGACACATCACTGAACTTACACTCCAAATATTCCATCTTGATCCTACACAATATGAAACGTTTAAACTCCAGGGCATGCCTCCATACCTCTAGTTTCTCATTAACGCCACCTCTCGTCTCATCAATCGAACTATATCATCAGCGAACAACATACACCACGATACCTCCCCTTGAATATGGTGTGTCAGTGTATCCATCACTAGAGAAATAAGAACGAGCTGAGCGCAAATCCTTGGTGTAACCCCAAACCCACTGGAAAAGGCCCTGAGTCACCTACCACACTCCTAACTTTGAGTTTTAGCTCCATCATACAAATCCTTTATTGCCCTAATATAAGCTACCGACACACCTTTCACCTCTAGGAATCTCCAAAGAACTTTTCTAGGGACCCTGTCATATGCCTTTTTTTAGATCAATAAATACCATGTGGAAATCTCTCTTCCTATCTCTTTACTACTCCACCAACCTCCTGATAAGGTGGATATCTTCCGAATGACCTGGCATGGACCCGAACTGTTTTTATGATATAGACACCGCCCTCCTTACCCTCCCCAAACTTTTATGTTTGACTTAGTAACTTAATACCCCTACAGTTGTTATAATTTTGGATATCCCCTTTGTTCTTGTATATCAGGATCATCGTACTCCACCTCCACTCATCTGGCATCTTCTTCATCCTAAAAGTAACATTAACAGCTCAGTCAGCTACTCCAAGCCTGCTCTACTCACATGACTTTAAAATTCTACTGGAATCTCGTCTGGTCTAGTCGCTTTGCCCCGGCTCATCTAACGCATTGCTCCACGATCTCCCCCACCTCAATACGCCCACATTACCTAATGTCTTGATGACTCCCGGAGTGCCGCAATTCCCCTAACACGATGTTTCTGTCTCCCTCTTTATTCAGAAGTGTATGAAAGTACGACTGCCATCTCTTCTTAGTCTGGGCCTCTTCCATCAATACACGACCTTCCTCGTCTTTGATGCACCTCACTTGATCCAGATTACGAGCCCCTCTCTCTCTCTCTCTCTCGCTTTGGCCATCCGAAATAACTTATTTAAAGTTAATAAAATGGAGCACTTCATATTCTATTAAATATTATATCTCATAAGAGAATCCCAAATATTTCTAAATATCTTTTTAAGAAAATTTTATATAAAGTATATACAAAAAATTATATATTTATATGTCGATTTGGTTCGGATTGTTTTACTCAATACCAAATCAAATCAAACAAAACTCCATTGAATTTTTTAATTATTTGGTGTGATTTTTCGATTCGGTTTGTACACCCCTAAATTATTAAATATGAACAAAGCAAGAACCAAGAGAGGCTTCATAATCATACTAGTTCAACTTTATTTTCTTGTCTAAAGCGTGTAATTACCTTGTCTGACTTCCAAACATGAAAGTCTATTAAGAGTACATCAATCCTCTGATTAAAGAGTACCACCGTTGAAATGAAAACCACAAGCTAGTTAGTAGTATTAACAAAATTCTATAAAAGAGAGCTAGAGAACTAGCTAGTAAAAGGCTGCAAGTTTATGAAAATGAAAGGTTGTAACACATGGGCAAGAAAATGGCTTTGATTGGGAAGGCAAAGAAAGACTACCACAAGTACAGAGTCTAAGATAAGAGTCATGACACTCAAACGAGATCATATATGAAATCTATATCAACTTTCATGTGGCAATTCTTCACATATATATATCATGAAGTAGGTTAAAGCAATTTAATGTGCAGTCCATATGGGTACTGAATTCTGATTGCAACCCCCATAAGCAATTTATTGCATTGTGTAATCTATACCTTATATAATCCATGTTGTACCTTCAGATCCATACGTTCAAATAGTTATGTTGATGAGGACTTGAAAAATAATATGTGCCTCACACTTTAATTGCTTCATTTATATCAATATGCTAGTTACTAGATTTACCGTGAGCAAATAAATATGAGGTATACATGTATTCTGATTCATTTTTATTATAAAATTATATAGAAGTAAATTATTTTACAGGAAATTTTTTCTTTGCATTTAGAAGGGAGCTCTTCAATTCAATAACCTAAAAAAAGAGAGACAAAGAATAAGAAAATCCGAGTTTCCTCATATTTAATTATATATTGATGCGAATAATAATTAAAAAAAAAGGAACCTTCATATTTTTAGACATATACCTACACTAGTAAGGATTCTATTCAGCGGCCGGTTGAAATTATGATAAAAAATTTACACACATTTCAACATAATTAAATTGTGTACATAAATATGAAATCAACTGTTCCAAATATTAATTACAAAAAACAAAAACTCTATCTATATTTCCTATGGCAGTTTTATTGCAACTTAAAGTGAAGCAAAAAGATACCAACATATTTCTATATTGCGTACAGAAGCGAAGAACATTAAATAGTGTTAGGTGATTGCCTAATTATTACGACCTTTTCTGGGCAAATGTTGCAATATAATGTGGGCTCATAACTTGTGGATTTGGTTATCCCAATTCCCAAGTTGTACAAAGTTACGTTCATCCATATTTTACCCAAATCCACTATTGTTTTTACAATCAAGGTGATTTTTTTTGACATGCCTACAGTGCCTATCATTTGTCTCCATCACCCACAGTATGCTGTACATTCTAATGTAAGTAGGGTTAGTGAATTAACAAAAGTTGTAGTTCAATTCTTGCATAATCCAAAGTATATTATGAGATAATGAAATCTTCATTCATTAATATTTTGATAGACTAGCTAGCGCTATTAATTTTAAAATAATCGACACGGGCTCGAGTTATGGTACGGTCAACAAACTTGAAATATAGAAAAGGAAAAGAGTAGGGTTTGCATGAATTTTATTGTTCAATGGAACAACCAATATGCTGCTACTATAGAAAATAACGTGTGATGTGGAAAACTCAGAGAAGGTTTGATCATCATTTTCAAATAATACGAATACTACAAACAGATAATATAAATCATGCAACAAAGGAAAAAAAGAGAGATTGTTAGAGATTAGTATAGATAGGGCCTAAAGCAGAATGAAAGATAAATAAAGCAACAAACAAAGGAATCTGAGGAAAAGATCAAATACTTGCCTCCCTTCCCTTTGACTACCTCGTAATTAATCTTCATTTCTTTAGACTTTAAAAACAAAAAAGAAAAAGCGATGGATATAGCTGAAATCTTCTTCATTTTACTTTAGTTTTGTTTGAAGAGATCGATGTATACTTATCTTTATTAAAGAATGTAAGAAAATAATCATTTGAAAGCAGTTATTGGGATTTGTAACGGCGTTTTGAAAGATTTTGGTGTTCATTATTTATAAATGACGTCAAAGTTGAAACAAGCTTTACTGTTTGGATATGATCACTGTCGACCAAGAAAAATATAACATTACCTTTGAGTCTTTGATCTTGTTCTTTTCTCTACTTACTTTTCCCCCCCTTTTTGTGTGTCTTAAATGGAAGTTCCATTTAAATAAAATTTGCAAAGTTATGTAATGAAAATCGGTGAACATTAATCCTACAAAATTAACTATCACTTTGGGAGTATTGTTCGAATCTATTCTGATTTTAATGACACTGTGACACACGAAAAAAGGAATAATTTCACGGACTTCCTCTTACGTTTGACTTAATCACACTCACATTCCTTGTAATTCTTTTTGTATTTTCTTGTTACAATTCTTTTTATCTATTTTTATTTAATATAAATAAAAGTCAATTTATCATTTTCTAAAATTAAATACTTTCATTTGATTATTTCTATCAAAATATCATAATGTTATCATTTCCCTGATTCATTAGGATTCAATCTTCGTCAAAATGGCAATGAGTAGCCATATTATTTACAGTGGTATTTATTTTTTATTCATTAATTCTAATATTGAACAAAAATAGCCATTGCCTTATTAAAATTAATATGCAAAGATATTTTTACCCTTTTCCCCTTGCTTTACTTCCTAAACCCTTGCTTTACTTCCTAAACCCTTGCTTCTCTCTCCGTGCCTTCTCCATAATTGTTGCATTATATTGAGGTGGCGGAGCCTATCTACACAGTCATTCTAATGCACATGGCATGTAAGAATTCATTAAAAGACAAAAGCTCTTTAACACAACTTTTCAATAATCATGGTTCAAAAGTTAGTAACAGAATTTTGTAAGTAGGGTGTAGACCTTCTGCTCTCCTTGCATGGTTCAGTTAGAAAGCACAAAATAAAAGAAACAAAAATAATGATTGTAGTTCATAGCCAAAGAATAATGTTGCAGACTCTCCCAAATTTAAATCTTTTAACTTTAATTATTAAGTTCAAAAGTTAAAAACATATCAGTTAGAAGTTCAAAACTTAAGGACAATATGTCCTTAACTTTGATTTTCAAGTTTAAAAGTTAAGGACAGACAGTCCTTAACTTACAGTTAACATTAAAAAGTTAAGGACAAGTAGTGTTTAACTTACAGTTACAAGTTCAAAAGTTAAAGACAATAAGTCCTTAACTTTGACTTACAAGTTCAAAAGGTAAGGACAGACATTCCATAACTTATAATTACACGTTCAAAAGTTAAACAAGCAAGTTCAAAAGTTAAGGACGATAAGTCCTTAACTTTGACTTACAAGTTCAAAAGTTAAGGACGCTTGGTTTTGAAGTTTGATTTCCAAGTTCAAATGTTAAGGATATGTAACCTTGAAGTCCTAAACTTAGAGTTCCAAGTTCAAAAGTTAAGGACGTGTAGTCCTGAAGTCCTGAACTTAGAGTTACATGTTAAAGAGTTAAGGACATGTAGTCTTGAAGTCCTGAACTTAGAGTTTCAAGTTCAAAGATTAAGCACATGTAGTCCTGGAGTCCTGAAGGTAAGGACATGACAAGAAGGATACTATCGTCCGGGCAGTTAAAGTTTATTAAACCAGTGGCTAAAGAATAAAGATATTTAAAACACTAGCTTTAAAATAAAGACATGAGCTGTTAGTGACTATTTGTGCACATCGCCCCTTCGTAGAAATGGCATAGGGTAGCCACTATTCAAGGTGGTATTTATTTTTTATCCATCAATTCTAATGTTGAGGAAAAATAGCCACTGCCCTATTAAAATTAATATGAAAAGATATTTTTACCATTTCTTCCCTTGCTTTTCTTTCTAGACACTTGCTTCTCTCTCTCCGTGCCTTCTCCATAACTGTTGCATTATGTTGAGGTGGCAGAGCCTATCTACATAGTCATTATCGATTGTAAGCATTCATTAAAAGACAAAAGCTCTTTAACGGAACTTTTCAATAATCATGGTTCAAAAGTTTGTAATAGAACTTTGTAAGTAGGGTATAGACCTTCTGCTTTCCTTGCATGGTTCAATTGGAAAGCACAAAATAAAAAAATAAAAAATAATAATTGCATTTAATAGCCAAAGAATAATGTCACATACTCTTCCAAATTTAAATCTTTTAATTTTGATTTTCAAGTTCAAAAGTTAAGTACAAACATTGGTTACAAGTTCAAAACTCAAGGACAATAGGTCCTTAACTTTGATTTCCAAGTTCAAAAGTTAAGGACAGAAAGTCCTTAGCTTACAGTTAACATTCAAAAGTAAAGGACAACTAACTTACAGTTACAAGTTCAAAAGTTAAAGACAATAAGTCCTTAACTTTGACTTACAAGTTCAAAAGGTAAGGACACACAATCCTTAACTTACAATTACACGTTCAAAAGTTAAGGACAATAAGTCCTTAACTTTGACTTACAAGTTCAAAAGTTAAGGATGCTTGGTCTTGAAGTTTGAGTTCCAAGTTCAAAAGTTAAGGACATGTAACCTTGAAGTTCTGAACTTAGAGTTCCAAGTTCAAAAGTTAAGGACGTGTAGTCCTAAAGTCCTGAACTTAGAGTTACAGGTTAAAAAGTTAAGGGCATGCTGTCTTGAAGTCCAGAACTTGGACTTTCAAGTTCAAAAGTTAAGAACATGTAATACTGAAGCTAATGTGACGACCCAAAGGGTCATCACTTGTTTTATTAATCATTCCGAGCTTTGGAGGTCTCAAAAACCTCATTTATAGTTGCCTCGATTTGCATGCACAGTCCGGGCACAAAGCCGGAAAATATTTATGTTGAAATATGTGAAATATGTGAAAAAGTTGAAGAATTTTGATATTAATATTGATATGGTTGACTTTGGTCAATATTTTTGGTAAACGGACCCGGATCCGTGATTTGATGGTCTCAGAAAATCCGTAGAAAAATATGGAACTTGGGCGTATGCCCGGAATTGAAATCCGAGGTCTAGAACCCCGGTAAAAGAATTTTTCTGTTAAATTGTTTTCCGAAAATGTTTAAGGAAAATGAAACTGAAATTTGATTGAAAAGTGGTGATATCGGGCTCGTATTTTGGTTCCGACACCCGGTACAGGTCATATATATTGGTTAAGCGCTTCCTGGAAAGTTTGGTTGAAAACGGACGTCGTTTGACGTGTTTCGGCCTTAAATTGGAAATTTTGAAAGTTATGAAAATTTGAAAGGATTCTTAAGTTTTAAGGCTCAATTCATGGATTTTGATGTTATTTTAGCGATTTGATCGCGCGAGCAAGTTCGTATGATGTTTTTAAGTTAGTGTGCATATTTGTTTGGAGCCCCGAGGGCTCGGGAGTGTTTCGGAGGTGGTTCGGGGTGGTTTTAGACTAGGAAAAACTGCAGAAAATCTGCAGCAGACATTCCTTCTTCGCGTTCGCGTCCACCTGGTCGCGTTCGCGAAGGCTTCTCTTTCTTCTTCTACGCGTTCGCGTCCTTAGGAACGCGTTCGCGTACAATAACATGGACCCCAGCCTTTTTTCCTCTACGCGTTCGCGTGAAGGCTCTCGCGTTCGCGGAGCCTGGCCTGCCTCTTCTACGCGTTCGCGTACGGCACCACGCGTTCGCGTAGGCCAAATTTCAATCCCCAGAATTTTCTTCTTCGCGTTCGCGTTAAGCCCCACGCGAACGCGATGTGTAAAACTTCTTCTTCATCGCGAACGCGATCGGGGTGTCGCGAACGCGATGAACAAATTCATGCCCAGTGAATTTAAGACAGAAAACAGAACAGAAACGGGATAAAAATCCCATTTCTGTTCAACTCTCTTCTCCACAGCTTCTTGGACGATTTTTGAGCGATTCTTCATCAAACTTCTTGGGTAAGTAATTCTTAACTCGTTTTCTTCATTTTCCATCAATATTATTTGAATTCCTAAGCCTAATTAGGTGTAAATGGGTAGAAAAATTGAGAATTGAGTATAGTAAGGGTTTTCAAAGAATTTGCGATCTAGACCTCGTTTTGGAGTCGAACTTAAGAACAAATTGTATATTTGAACTCATGGAAGATTGGGTGAACTTATTTTGGTTCGAAACTTGAGTTTCGATTATGTGGGCTCGGGGTCGATTTTTACTATTCCGGGCAGAATGTTGTAAAAATCATATTTAGCAATATGAACTAGTTTGCTAAGTAGAATTGATGATATTGAATCAATTGTGTATAGATACTATTGGATTGGAGTCAAATTCGAAAGGAAAAGGCATTGCTTCGGATTGAATCGTTCGTAAACTTTCGAGGTAAGTGTTTGTTCTATCCTAGTTTGTAGGAATAGGAATTCAGTTATGAATAAATTGTTGATTAAGAGTTATTGGTGTTATGCCGGAAATGAAGATAAATTATTAAAATTATTATCAATTATTGGTTTAAAACCGGTAATTATAAATATTGTTGATATAGAGATTATTGGTTAATTGCCGGTAATATATATATTTATGAATTGGGATCGTGTGGTACGCCGACCACAAAGTGACTTAAATTTTGGCATTGGCCATAGTTGCCGGTAGCCTATTGATATATTTGGGAGCGGGTGGTACACCTACCACAAGATATAACTATTGATATATTTGGGAGCGGGTGGTACGCCTACCACAAGATATAATTACTGTGATAGTTGGGAGCGGGTGGTACACCTACCACGAGATATGAAATGATATAGGAATTGAGACATGAAAGTAAGATTTATTCTCTTGATTAGATTATTCTGGATATCGTGAGTTATTGACTGTTATTTCAGAGCAGAGTATTTCCTTATAAATGTATTGGATATATATATATATATATATATTGCAACTGTACATGTTTATGTGGGTGACTGGCCTTAGCCTTGTCACTAGTTCGCTGGGATAGGCCAGGCACTTACCAGCACATGGGGTCGGTTGTGCTGATACTACACTCTGCGCTCTTTTTGCGCAGGTACAAGTTATGGACAGCAGCAGCGGCAGTAGAGACTTGTGGATTTTTCAACTACTGAGACTACGAGGTAGCCTTGCAGGCGTCCGCAGGACCCGTTGTCTCTTCTATCTATGCTTTTCATTTTGTTATCTCATGTAATCGAGATAAACAGCTTGTATTTTCTTTCAGACAATTATGTGTATTATTCTTAGAAGTTCGTGAGTATTGTGACACCAGTCTTGGGTAGTGTATCATGTTTGGGTTTTCTTTATCATATTTGACTAAGTCTTTCGCTAATTTTGATTATTCCGCTGTAATTTATATGTTTTTAATAATAAGTCATAATAAGAATTGGTAATTAATGGAGATGTAATTAATATTTGGCTTGCCTAGCTTCCATTTAGTAGGCGCCATCATGACCCCCATGGTGGGAAATCCGGGTCGTGACAAGTTGGTATCAGAGCACTAGGTTGCACAGGTCTCACAAGACAACCTTAGTAGAGTCTGAAGGATCGGTACGGAGACGTATGTATTTATCCTCCAGAGGCTACAGAGTTAGGAAAATATTCTCTTTATTCTTTCCGGTCGTGCGACTTGATCTTTTGAATGTTAATTGAACTTCTACTCTGTTCTTCCGCAGATGGTAAGGACACGTGCATCCTCATCTACCGACCAGCAGCCCGAGGTCCCAGCAGCGGCAGCTCCTGCTAGGGGTAGAGGCCGAGGTCGAGGCCGTCCTAGAGGACAAGGTAGGGGCAGGGCTCAGCCCCGAGCAGCAACACGAGTGGCAGAACCTCATATTCATATCGAGGAGGAAGTTCCAACCCCAGCAGCTCCAGTAGGCCCAGCTCAGGTCCCAGGAGGAGCTGTGTTTTCACCGGATCTACAGGATGCTTTGGTCCGTATAGCAGGTTTTATGGATCATATCACCAGAGCAGGTTTATTACCGGTAGCACCAGCTACTTCTCGGGCTGGAGGAGGTAATCAGACTCCTGCTACGCGCACTCCGGAGCCAGTAATTCCCCAGGCGCAAGATCCTGTGATTCAGCCAGTTGAGGCAGCTCGACCTATTATTACGACTCCGTCTAATGATGGTGCGGCCATGTCTGCTGACGCGTTGTGGAGATTGGACAGGTTTACCAAGCTGTTCACTACCACATTCAGTGGCACTCCTTCAGAGGATCCACAGGATTTCCTATACAGCTGCCACGAAGTTCTCCGTACTATGGGTATTATGGAGACTAATGGTGTGGATTTTGCTACTTTTCGGTTATCTGGTTCCGCCAAGACTTGGTGGAGAGATTATTGTCTAACCAGGCCAGCGGGATCGTCATCTTTGACTTGGGAGCATTTTGCAGAATTATTCTTGGAGAAGTTCCTTCCAGCAACTCAGCGGGAGGTTATGCGCAGACAATTTGAGCGTCTTCATCAGGGTTCTGTGAGCACGTGATTTTTGCCCTACATGAGAATTACTCCCAGAAAAATTCAAAATAAAATAGTTTTGTGTTATGCGTGATTTTCGTGATTTTTGTGTTATTTTTCTCTTATTATTTGTATTTTTGTGTGGGCGTGTCTATTTATTTAAAATATAAAATAACAAAAATATTTGCATTCTGCCTATAAAATTCATGTTTGTAATTTAGAGTAATTAAATTTATTTGACGAAAATGGAAAATAACAAAAAATATGTGTTTAATGTCTAAAGTCTAAATCGTGTAATTTTATCTTTAATTGTTATTTAATTTTGTGTTAATTGTTATAACGCTTTAATTCATACTTTTATAAGTTGATTTATTTCTATAAGTTAATTTATGACTTTTAGGATTTTTAGTTATTAATTTTTGAACTAAAAGATTTTTGAAGAGAAAAGAAAACAAAGTGAAAGAAAAGTAAAATCGACTGGGCCACTGTTGGAAATTAAAACCAGGCCCAGGCGGTAAACTACCCAGACCCAAGCCCCACGCCCCAGTCCAGATCACCCTATCACAACCCATTACCCGACCCCGCCCCATCGCCCAAAACGACCTACATTTTTATTTAATAAAATGATCTGGACCGTTGGATTTCATTGATCCAACGGCCCAGATTTAAGCCTGGCATTTTTGTCAAAGACCCCTAATACCCGTATTACTCCCTCATTTCCCCAATACACATTACCCATTTCTTCTCTCTAAACCTACAAACACACATGAACCCTAGCCGCCACCATTTCTTACCCAAAAGAACCGGCGGCAACACCATGGCCGGCCACCCAAACCCAACCATTTTTACACCCTAGGACCATTCAACTACCTTGAGTCCATATCCACACCCAACTCTCTTCGAATCCGGCTAGAAATATTAGAACCTCAATTTGAGCCTAAGAACCCTAGAATTAAAAACTAGGGATTTTGTCCAAATTAAAAGGAATTGAAGTCAATAGATTTTAATTGATATGTTTTCGTTTGAAAACATTTCAATTAAAGTCCATTCGACTTCAAAAAATCCGAGTCCAAGTCCGAACAACCCAAAGAGTGTTTTGATTCTCGTCTCTACTGTTCGAGGTAATTTTCTTCTGTCTTTCTTCTTTGTTTTATTTGTATTTTTGTTTTATTTGTGTTAATTTTTGTTTATTCTATCCGTCGTTGCGATTTTCTGTTTTCATCTCTTCTCCAAGACCTTTATTTGGTCGAAATTATTTTGTTTAGTTGTTTCAAATGAATTCGCTGCGATTAGCGTCGTCGAATAAATAGATTCGATTTGGTTTGTTTCTGGCCGGCCGTCCCTATTTCATTCTTTCTCAAAGACCTTTTGTTGGTCAATTGTTTCTGTTTTTGTTTATTAGATTACGTATGAGGTAGAATATGCATTCGCGTCGATTAGCGTCGTCGATTAGTTAGTTTCGTATTTCTAGTTTCTTCTTTGGCCGAGAATGAGGATCATTGTTTCTGTCGATTTTGTTTGTTGTCGATCATACATGTTGTGATTCGACTTAACGAATGTCGTCGTTTCAATTCGCAAATTTGTTGTTTGAAATTCCGGGCAGTGGTTCACTGTTTTGCTTGAATTAAAATTTTTCGGTTTGTTGTTTGTTCGGAGTGTTGAGTTAATTGTTGGATTGTTTGTTTTGAACCATTGTTGATTCTAAATTAGGTTGTGAATTGGATATAGCTGTTAGTCCATTTAAGTAGCCCTAAAATCAACCTTTAAAGTGTAGTACACATGGAAATGAGTTGTTAAAACTTGCTGGACAGCAGTGTATTTCATTGGTTTTTACCTTTAGGACTTTGTTTAGATGTTTAAAACCCATACTTAGACAAAACAGGGTGGGATAATCAGAGAATATCATGATGATAATGAGTGTTTCTAGTGTTGGTTAGTTGTATAATCAGAAACACATGGGAATAACTGAAAAAAGGTCAAAAGTAATGCACATGGGAGGAGTTTAAGCAAGCTGGACAGATCTGAAACTAAAGAAAATAGGGGCTGTTACTCTATAAAAGAGAGACACTCAACTGAAGGGACGGACACTAAAAAAGATACAGATACAGAGAGAACTAAGAGAGAGTTTTAAGACAGAGAGCCAATTCTGAAAAATAGTGGGAGTTTAAGAGAGTTCATTAGAGATTGGGAGTTTAAGGGAGTAGTCTGAGATAGGAGAGAGTTTTAAACATAGAGGGAGACAATTCTGGAAAAACATAGAATAGGGAGATGATAATAGGTGAATTTGACTATAATTATACCCTAAATAATCACACTTTATTATGAGAACAATGTTGTTAAAAGGACAAAATGCTTTGATTAGTGTTTGATTGTGTTTTACAGGTACATGTGATGCATTGGATACTTTAAAAAGCCATTTTGAAGCCATAAGTTGATGAAAAGGCCAAGAGAAGAGCTAAAGTGAAAAGGGCTGGACGAAGCAGTGAAGAAACAGAAGCACCGTTCATCCGCGGTCCACTCGCGGTCGCGGATGAACCGCGAGAAACGAAGCCCTCTGAATCTGACTGTTCGCGGTCCGCTCGCGGCCGCGAACAAACCGCGAAGGCCCCAGCGGAAGTTATCCCAATTGGACTCTAATTTGTTTTCTTAGCTCTAAAACCTCTATATAAACTCCTAGTTTGCCCCATAGAGGCATGTACTTTATTTCTTCAATACTTTTGCAAGGTTTAGTTGGAGAGATTCCTCTCAAAACTCTTTCTTTATTTTTATCAAGCAATTCTTTATGATTTCAATTATTATTCTTGTTTCTTCAAGCATGAGTAGCTAAATTCTTTTCTAAGGTTTTGATGGAACCTATTGATTGATGAACTTATCGTTTATGTGAGTACAAATTGTGATTTAGATTTCTATTTGTTCAACTTCATTCTTATTGTAGTTAATTGGTAGACGTCCCAATTAGCGGTGCCTATTTAGTGTGCATAACTTGGAAAAGAGTGCATATTTAGGTTTATTGTTGAACAACACCACACCTAGGTTATTAGAGGAATCTATAATTTTAGGCGTAAAGACGGGATTAGGAATAACGAAGTCTTGGGTGCAATCTAAAGTGAACTATTCAAATTAAAGCTAGCTAGGGTAGCTCGGGAGAGTGCACTAGTAAATTATTGTAATTGCTCGGGAGAGGGTTACGATACACATAGCGTTCATGATTGATAGAATATATTAACAATTTGTATGAGCATAACGATAAGGGATTCCGTCAATAGGGGAAATCAATACCTTAGTCTTTCTCTATATTATTTTATTCAACATTCAATTCTTTCTTTTAAAGCATTCTTTAATTCTTGCAAAGTAGTTGTTCGAAAAACACACAAATATATATTCAAAGTTTGGGAACTTGATTCGTAAGTACTTTTGGGGTTGTGAAAGTTGTGATTGATAGGTTAATTCTCTGTGGGATCGATCTTGGACTTATTAAACCAAGTTATATTGACTACGACCGTTGCTTGGACGTGAATCAATTTTGGCGCCGTTGCTGGGGAATTAACGGAATTATCAATTGCCATTGCCAGAACTTCAAGATTCTTGTGTATTCGGGTTCTTTCTACACTCTACATTGAATATTTTGACGTTTGTTGATTTGGGTATTCAGGTGCATGCCTAGAAAATCTGCAAGGACTGGAGAACTAATTGAAGGACTCTCAGACCCCGAGCAAACCTTCCGGGCACGTAACAAAGCCATCAAACAAATTCAACAATCTCAACTACCAATCAAACTAGACTTCGACATGGGTGACATGAACGCTCAAAACCAACAAGCCGGGCTAAACATGCAAGAGGCACAGGAGGCACAAGAAGGTGCATTGTTCGACTGGGCACAACCCACAGCGGATAATTTGGCAACTGCCATCGTTGTGCCAGCAATTCAAGCTGAGTCTTTCCGGATTACCAACAACATGCTTCACTTGTTGCAAAACAAGGGATTATTCTCTGGGTCTCAGGTTGAAGATCCACAGCAGCACCTCAAGAACTTTCTATCAATATGCAAAACACAAAGACAACCGAATGTAACTCCGGAAGCTATCGGATTACTACTTTTTCCATTCTCAGTTACAGGAGCAGCACAGATATGGCTAAACTCACTCCCAATAAACTCTATTGCAACTTTGGATGAGTTAGTCAAACAATTCCACAACAAGTTTCATCCACCCAACAAAACAACTCAACAAATTGATGAGATTGTGAGCTTCAAACAAAAACCATTGGAAACACTACATGAAACTTGGGGGAGATTCAAAGGCATGCTTGTTATGTGTCCTCACCATGGGATTCCCGAACAGATGTTGGGTCAAAGGTTCTACATGGGACTTTCAGACAGTATGAAGAATATTGTAGATGCTTCAGCAGGTGGGGCTTTTCTGAGCAAGACTTGGAGAGAGGGCCAAAATTTGCTAGACAAGATGGCTCAAAATTCCGGGTGGACGTCCAGGAATGCTCCTATCACACCAGTAGTACACTCTGTACCTCTGGATCCATCCAACACTCTGGAGGAGAACGTGGCAACTTTACTAACACAAATGAGCATCCTGACAAAGAAAGTGGAAGAATCAGGGGTTAAGCAGCAAGTTCACATTGTAGACACTACCAATGGTGGTTTATGCACATCTTGCATTAGCCAACCCATAGGTAATCCATGGGCTGCAGACCAAGAACATCATCATCAGCATGAAGATATGAACTATGTGGCTAACTATGGAGGACAGCGACAAGGTAATCAAAACTGGGGCCAACAGGCTCCAATGCAATACAGACCTCCCCAGCCACAATTCAATGCAGCAGGTATGAGGCCACCACACAACATGGCTCCATATCCTAGACCTCAGAATTTTGGCAATCAGCAGCAGGGATATTATCCAACTCCACCACAGCAAGGAGGTAGACAAGACGATGGGTTTGCAAGGTTGGAAGCTATGATGCAGCAGGTAATTGGGTCAAATGCTAAGACCAATGAAAGAATAGATGCACATGATGCAGCGATCAAAAATATGGAAGTGCAGATGGGGCAGATTGCTATGTCACTAAACAATCGGCCTCAAGGGAAATTACCTGCAGACACTCAAACGAACCCAAAGGACCAAATCCCAAAGCAAATAATGGCAGTGACTCTGAGAAGCGGTAGAGATCTTGATGCTGAGAATGAAAGTGAAAATATTGACAGACAGGCTGAGACACCTGCGCCATTGCATATTGAACTGGATGAATCCACAGGATTGACAAAAGCCACGGTCCAGCCAATTGCTGATAATAAAGAAGCACAACAAGGAGCGGAAAAAGTAGCCGAACAGGTAGAGCAGCAGGTTGAAGAAAAAGTGATAGAAAAAGAAAAATCCCAAGTCACCGGGAAGAAGAGGCCTCCACCACCATTCCCCCAAAGGTTGGCCAAACACCAAAAAGAGGAACAATACAAAAAGTTCTTCGAGATGCTCAAGCAAATCCAGGTAAACATTCCATTAATTGAAGCTTTAAAAGAAATGCCTGGTTATGCTAAGATGATGAAGGATTTAATGTCGCGGAA
Organism: Nicotiana noctiflora; assembly: GCA_032618575.1. Lineage (NCBI taxonomy): Eukaryota > Viridiplantae > Streptophyta > Magnoliopsida > Solanales > Solanaceae > Nicotiana > Nicotiana noctiflora. The sequence continues at coordinate 28,693 of JASVEL010009723.1, forward strand.
ATTTGATTTCCAAGACTTGGCCACAGTTACACTCACCCAGACTTGTAGTGCAGTGGTCTCTAGACCCATTGCTGAGAAGCTATCTGATCCAGGTAGTTTCACCATCCCATGCACTATAGGGAATTATGCCTTCACTAAGGCTTTATGCGATTTGGGGGCAAGCATTAATCTCATGCCCTTAGTTATCTATAAGAGGTTAGGTATTGGGAGGGCCAGACCCACCTCTATGCTTTTACAGCTTGCTGACAGGACGGTTAAGCGTCCATTTGGTATTATAGATGATGTGCTAATCCAGGTTGGGAAGTTCGTGTTTCCCGCCGATTTTGTTATTCTTGATTGCAGGGTCGACGAAGAAATTCCCCTAATCCTGGGAAGACCATTCCTAGCTACTGGAAGAGCTATAATTGACTGTGAAACTGGGGAACTCAAGATGAGGTTGAACGATGAGGAGATCATCTTCAATGTGCAAAAATCCATGAGACGCCCTAGTGAGTTCGCAAATTGCTCTCTAATCGATGCGGTTGATGTAATAGTGGAAACCGACGATGCAGAATTGACTATCGAAGACCCACTGCAAGCGTGCCTGATGAACATGGAAGAAGTAAATGGTGAATGTCTGGCCGAATGGGTATTATCCTTGGAAGGGAAGGGATTTTGGAAGCGAGAAATCGAATTCGAACCCCTACACCTAGAAAAAAGAGAAAACCCACCAGCAAAGCCATCCATAGAAGAGCCACCAAAGCTTGAACTTAAACCACTACCATCACATCTCAGATATGAGTATTTAGGCCCTAACTCCACATTACCTGTTATTATCTCATCCAGTTTGTTAGATGTGCAGGCTCAAAAGCTTATACAGGTACTTAAGGAATGCAAGACCGCCATCGGATGGACCATGGCAGACATAAAAGGGATCAGCCCAGCCTATTGCATGCATAAAATCCTCCTGGAAGACGGACATAAACCTTCCAGGGAACATCAAAGAAGGCTGAATCCCAACATGAAGGAAGTAGTGAAGAAGGAGGTAATAAAGTGGCTAGATGCAGGAATAATCTTCCCAATCTCAGACAGCAGTTGGGTGAGTCCGGTCCAATGTGTACCCAAGAAAGGAGGCATGACGGTGGTGAAAAACGACAACAATGAACTGATCTCAACAAGAACCGTCACCGGATGGAGAATATGCATGGACTACAGGAAACTGAATCTAGCCACTCGCGAGGATCACTTCCCACTTCCCTTCATTGATCAAATGCTTGACAGGTTGGCAGGGAGATCTCACTTTTGCTTTCTGGATGGATACTCGGGGTACAATCAAATATCCATAGCCCCCGAAGATAGAGAAAAGACCTCCTTCACATGCCCTTATGGTATCTTCGCCTTCGGGAGGATGCCATTCGGACTATGCAATGCACCTGCCACTTTTCAAAGGTGCATGATGGCTATTTTCACCGACATGGTAGAAGACATTATGGAAGTGTTCATGGATGATTTCTCAGTGGTTGGAAATTCATTCGACGAATGCCTGGCCAATCTGAATAGAGTATTACAAAGATGCATGGAAACAAACTTAGTACTAAACTGGGAGAAGTGCCACTTTATGGTTCAAGAAGGTATAGTACTTGGGCACAGGGTTTCAAGCAAAGGCATTGAGGTGGACCGTGCTAAAGTTGACATCATTGCAAAGTTGCCTCCACCAACATCCGTCGGGGCCATAAGAAGCTTTCTTGGACACGCCGGTTTTTACCGGAGGTTCATTAAAGACTTCTCCAAAATATCAAACCCTCTCTGTAAGTTACTAGAGAAAGACCATTCTTTTGTTTTTACTGACGAATGCAGGATTGCTTTTGAGGAATTGAAAAAGAGGCTGGTCACAGCACCCATCATCATTGCCCCAGACTGGGATCAACCGTTTGAGTTAATGTGCGATGCAAGTGATTATGCAGTGGGGGCAGTGCTGGGCCAGAGGAAAGATAAACTGATGCATCCAATATACTATGCAAGCAGAACTCTGAATGGAGCACAGCTAAACTACACAGTGATGGAAAAGGAGATGCTAGCGGTTGTGTTTGCATTCGACAAATTTCGGTCCTATCTCATAGGATCAAAGGTAATCGTCTACACAGACCATGCAGCTTTAAGATATCTAATTGATAAAAAGGACTCTAAGCCACGCCTAATTCGTTGGGTGTTGCTTCTCCAAGAGTTCGACCTCGAAATCAGAGATAGAAAAGGCACTGAGAATCAAGTAGCCGACCATTTGTCAAGACTTGAAGGAGCTGAACTTGTCAAAGAGAGTGGGGAAATTCTGGAAACTTTTCCAGACGAGCAATTGCTCACAACTACTCTCCTGAAAGCTCCATGGTATGCTGACTACGCTAATTATCTGGCCAGTGGCATTGTTCCTTATGACCTATCATCGGTCCAGCGGAAAAGATTTTTTCGCGAAAGTCGGCATTATTATTGGGATGAACCATACTTGTTTAGGATATGTCTTGATAACATGATCCGGAGATGCGTCCCCGAGATAGAACAATCTTCTGTTTTGCAGGCATGTCACGCTTCAGCATACGGCGGGCACTTTGGAGGAATTCGTACAGCTGCCAAAATACTCGAGGCCGGTTTCTATTGGCCGACAGTATTTAAGGATGCACACTTGTGGGTGAAAGGTTGCAACGAATGTCAACGCACCGGAAACATCTCTCGGCGTCATGAGATGCCAATGAATCCAATCCAGCAGGTGGAAGTATTCGATGTCTGGGGAATAGATTTCATGGGACCCTTCATCAGCTCATACGGAAATAAGTACATACTTGTTGCTGTTGATTACGTGTCCAAATGGGTGGAAGCTGCAGCACTACCTACCAATGATGCTAAGGTGGTAGTGGGATTTTTGAAGAAGAATATTTTCACCCGGTTTGGGACTCCAAGGGCCATCATTAGTGACGGGGGCACACACTTTTGCAACCGAGCCTTTGAGAAATTGTTGGCCAAATATGATGTTAAACACAAGGTGGCCACTCCATATCACCCGCAAACTAGCGGACAAGTTGAGGTCTCCAATAGGGAGATTAAAAGTGTACTGACCAAAACAGTGAACGCTACAAGAACCGACCGGTCCAGGAAGCTCGATGACGCACTATGGGCATATAGAACAGCATTCAAAACACCCATTGGCATGTCTCCTTATAAATTGGTGTTCGGAAAAGCTTGTCACTTGCCGGTTGAATTAGAACATAAAGCGTGGTGGGCACTGAAACAATTGAATCTCAACTTGGAGGAAGCAGGTAAAGCAAGGTTGACCGGACTACATGAGTTGGAAGAATTTCGGTATCTAGCATTTGAAAATACAAGATTGTATAAAGAGAGGATGAAGCGGATCCATGATCAAAATATAGTTGAGCGTACCTTCAAAAAGGGGGACAAGGTACTACTATACAATTCAAGATTACGGTTGTTCCCAGGTAAATTGAAATCAAGGTGGTCAGGACCCTTCAAGGTAATTGAGGCATTTGAGTCCGGAGCTGTGGAAATTCAAACTATGGATGGATCACGTACCTTTAAGGTAAACGGACAGAGGTTGAAACAATACATAGGCCTGGATGACATGGAGGACAAGATAGAATTGCATTTGAATGAACCTCAAAGGTCCAGCGAGCCGTAAAATGCGCTAAGCTGAGTCGTGCCGCGACGTTAACTCAGGCGCTACGTGGGAGGCAACCCACGAACATGTTGTAAGTAATTTAATTTTAGTAGTAAGTAATAAGGATTAAAAGAAAAACAAATAAAAAAATCTTTTGCTGAAACAGTCGAAATTTTTTCATAACGGAGCACTGTCCGCGGTCCACTCGCGGACCGCGGCTGAACCGCGGAAAAAGACCCTCTCTGAACTTCTCTGTTCGCGGTCCATCCGCGGTCGCGAGCCAACCGCGAAAAAATACCTTCTCTGAATCTCGACTGTTCGCGGTCCGCTCGCGGCCGCGAACGAACCGCGGACAGTCGCGGTCAGCTCCGCGGTTGGCCAAAATTCAAGATTTTTTTAATTTTTCCCTCCCCCCTTTTTCCTAAACCCTAAATAACTTAAACCCCCTTCCCCATAACCCAAAAACAGCCGCCCCTCCCCTCCCAAATCTCTCTCTCTCTAAATTCAAATCCTCTCCCTTCTCTCTAAAAATTCCCATCCCTCTCTTCTACAAATCATCCCTTTCTTCCACCCCACTTCTCCATTACTATAACTTGTAAGTTTCTTTACTTATCTCTTTTATTTTGCTCCATTTTTTTAGGTTTTGATTGTTAGTTTGTATAAATATTTAGTTAGTCTTAGTTAGGGTCTATTCATGAATGTTGCTTGATTTATCATTGTGCTTTTAATCTTGCCATGAATTTAATTTAAGGAACATTGTTCTACGATTGATGTTGGGAGAAGAATGGGTGTTGGGTTGTTATTTGTGTTGATTTTATGACTTGGAAACCCTAATAGTAGTTCTACAAGATATATGTGTTGGTTGGTTAAGTTAGGGCACATTACATTGAGCCAAATAGACTAATGGTAATTAGGAGACATAATGCCAACTTTTACAATGATCATTGAATAATTTTTGGGATGGACTAAGTTAATAACATGTTTGCCAAGAACTAAGTGTGGGGTTCGCAATTGGGCATGTAGGGAATAGTGAGATAAAGAGTTTGCGGGAATTACACAGAGTTGATGGTCAATTGTGAATTATCAAGGATGGCGAAGTCCGAGTAGCCTTCCACTAACTAACAGTTTATACACTTTTTGGCTATCTTAATTGTACAGGATCATGGCTCCCAAGAGATCACGACATGGTGCGAGCTCATCCAGGCAACCAACTTATGATGAATCTCGGTTTGCCGATGAAGGGGCGGAAAATGCATTTAACATCAAAGCAAACAAAAAGTGGCTTCAAGAGGTTGAAGTGGACAGAATAGCCATCCGCTCGGAAAAGCCGGAAATGTATGATGAGATCCGACGGCGAGAGATGGAGTTCCTTTTTGAAACACCCACTAAAGTAAACAAGATGCTTGTCAGAGAATTCTATGCCAACGCCCCGTACTCCTCGGTGAGACGAGTTTTCGTCAGAGGTAAGCATGTAAATGCTCATATTCCCACCATTCGGCAGGTACTTCGCCTACCACTACACACGAGTGATATTGATTATTACCATGATAGGCCCGGTGTCACATGGGACATGTTAATTGAGGCCTTATGTGTAGATGGTGTTCCCGTATGGATTCGGAACCAAACTCTGCATTCTAACTGTTTCACTCACATTGCCAAATGTTGGTTTTCTATTATTTGCAACCGCATTCTGCCCTCAAGTAACACTACAGATGTTACTTTTAATAGGGCTCTGTTGACTTGGTGTTTGGTAACAAACCGGGATGTTGATATTGCCCGGGTTATTAGTGACGAGATGGTACTGAGGGGATCCCTCACTGCCAAGGGTTTCTATTACCCATCTCTTGTCACTTCCTTGTGTCTCCTCAACCACACCCCAGTTCATGAGACTGACGGTGAGTTACCACCAAAAGCTCCATTTAGAGCTGCCACAATTCGGGTTGGACGAGACAACACACCCATTGACTTAGATGATGATGATGATCCTGTACCGGAGGCCCGGGCCAGCCACTCCATGGATTCAGCTGGACCCTCCAGACCTGCTCCTCGCGGAGCAAGCATGTCTAGATCCGACTCCACACGACCTATTCTGAGGTCAATGGAGGAGGAAGTGGCTGCTCTACGCACTTCAGTTGACGGTCTACACACACGACTAGATGCCATGTCAACTAGGCAAGCCCGGTCAGAGAACGGATTTATGGCATGGTTCAGAGCACTTGGGAGAGCATGCCATGTTGACCCATCCACCGTTTCCGACTCCGAGTGAGTCCCAGGTAAGTTTTCTTAAACCCCATTGTGCTTTCATATTGTTTATACCATGAGGACATGGCATATTTTTAAGTGTGGGGTGGGAAACTTATCTTGTAGATGATGTATATATTAGTGTAGTAAGTAATATAAAATAATAAAAATACAAAAAAAAAAAAAATCAGAAAATTTTAAAAAATCCAAAAATAGGAGTAGAGGACTCTTCCTGATGACGGACTATTTAGGACAAGTACTCTTGAGGGAAGTAGTCCACGTAGGAATTTTTCTTTCTTTTTATTTTTCTTTTTATAGGTAATGTATCATTCCCCCTTGGTTTTTCTTTTGACCACGGTTCTTTTCCAAGGGTTTTTATTTGAACCGGGTTAGGTAGATTTTTTTTTTAGGAATAGAGGTAAAAAGGGCAACATGTAACTCCAAATATGCACATTAGCAAAAGCGTAAATTGAACTTGAGAGTGTATCATCTAAACTTGATTGTAGAATCTCAATATGCCTTAAATTGCACAATAAAGCTTGCTTGAACATTGATAGGATTTTGTAGATAAACCGGATTCCAAATGAGTTGCATGCCATGTGTGTGTGAGGTTGCTACTTACATTGTATGTTGTACATGATTCCTAGAACTTGCCCTGTGTGTTTGCAAAGCGAAATAGAAGTTGTTTGGTTGTAGAGAGGATAGAGGCATTTCTTTGTGTAACCCCATATATCAATAGACATGAATTCACCCGTACATTATATCTTAGTTAACCCCTTTGAGCTTAAAGCCTATTTCTTTGATAACCCTTGAATGTTCTTCAAATTATTATATTTGTTCTACTTTACCTCCTAGAAGCACTTGTATTGTAATGAATATGCAAAAGTTTAAGTGTGGGGTGTTAGGGAAATTGAAAAGGGAAAATCAAGAATAAATGATAGAAAATAGTAAGCTGGCCAAAACAATATAAATGTGTTGCAAAGCAATGAGGAAAAGAGCGATATCAATGTATATATGAAAATTACAAAGGCCAGTTACACCAACAAAAGAAAAATGGGGATTAAAAGCCAATAAAGGTGAATAAATGTTTTCGGGAGACATAAGGAAGAAAAAACTAAAAGGGAAAGTGGTGAAAGAGAAAAGAAAAGTGCTTAGGGAGGTTAGTCACTACACCCAAAAGTATCCTACCCGTCCCATAGCCTACATTACAACCCTTAAAGACCTCTTGATCTATGATTGGATAACTCGATTAGTGGAGTATTACACTAGGGGCAAGCTTATGGTGTGTCTGTACTCATATAAATGTTCTTTGTTGAGAGTGAGTGAATTTTACTGATATCTATAAGTTTCATGTATTTGAATTGTTAATGTGTGGGAACTTCTCTCAATAACTTTTGTGAGGGCATGTAATTCAAGAGGAAGAAGGTAAATTTGCAAGATTTTGGTAATAAGTAGAGTAAGTAATAATGTGCGGGCATGAGAATTTACAGTTAAGCAAAGAGTATACATATCTTAGGTTGTTCATGTATAATAAGCTTTTGTGACATATTTTGGGGGAGACAAAAATTTTTTGGCCTAAGGTGTGATTAAAGGTTGCTCGAGGACGAGCAAAGGTTTAAGTGTGGGGTATTGATAATAGGTGAATTTGACTATAATTATACCCTAAATAATCACACTTTATTATGAGAACAATGTTGTTAAAAGGACAAAATGCTTTGATTAGTGTTTGATTGTGTTTTACAGGTACATGTGATGCATTGGATACTTTAAAAAGCCATTTTGAAGCCATAAGTTGATGAAAAGGCCAAGAGAAGAGCTAAAGTGAAAAGGGCTGGACGAAGCAGTGAAGAAACAGAAGCACTGTTCATCCGCGGTCCACTCGCGGTCGCGGATGAACCGCGAGAAACGAAGCCCTCTGAATCTTGACTGTTCGCGGTCCGCTCGCGGCCGCGAACAAACCGCGAAGGCCCCAGCGGAAGTTATCCCAATTGGACTCTAATTTGTTTTCTTAGCTCTAAAACCTCTATATAAACTCCTAGTTTGCCCCATAGAGGCATGTACTTTATTTCTTCAATACTTTTGCAAGGTTTAGTTGGAGAGATTCCTCTCAAAACTCTTTCTTTATTTTTATCAAGCAATTCTTTATGATTTCAATTATTATTCTTGTTTCTTCAAGCATGAGTAGCTAAATTCTTTTCTAAGGTTTTGATGGAACCTATTGATTGATGAACTTATCGTTTATGTGAGTACAAATTGTGATTTAGATTTCTATTTGTTCAACTTCATTCTTATTGTAGTTAATTGGTAGACGTCCCAATTAGCGGTGCCTATTTAGTGTGCATAACTTGGAAAAGAGTGCATATTTAGGTTTATTGTTGAACAACACCACACCTAGGTTATTAGAGGAATCTATAATTTTAGGCGTAAAGACGGGATTAGGAATAACGAAGTCTTGGGTGCAATCTAAAGTGAACTATTCAAATTAAAGCTAGCTAGGGTAGCTCGGGAGAGTGCACTAGTAAATTATTGTAATTGCTCGGGAGAGGGTTACGATACACATAGCGTTCATGATTGATAGAATATATTAACAATTTGTATGAGCATAACGATAAGGGATTCCGTCAATAGGGGAAATCAATACCTTAGTCTTTCTCTATATTATTTTATTCAACATTCAATTCTTTCTTTTAAAGCATTCTTTAATTCTTGCAAAGTAGTTGTTCGAAAAACACACAAATATA
>JASVEL010009724.1:0-113525 GCA_032618575.1 Nicotiana noctiflora
TCAAATCTGCGGTGCATTTTGCGACCGCAGATCAAGCATGCGGACAGCATTCTGGCCGCATTCCTTAACAGAACCTGTGTAAAAATTGGGGCAATTCTGTGGTCACTATGCGGACCGCATGTTGATTCTGCGGTCGCATAGTGCACCGCATAATTGACCCCGGCCCACATTTTTGTAACATTTTGACCCGATCTCTTCTTTAATATAACACACTTCTTCTTCATTTTATCATATCATCTTACCAAAATTAGAGAGAGAAGAGAGGGTTTTTAGAGAGAGAAATCTTTCATCTTCAAAGATTGTTCCAACCATCTTAATTCCAAGGGATCTTAGAGCAAGGATTCAACTTTCCCCAATCTTTTCAAGGTAAAAAACCTAACTATTTTCTTTGATTTTCAGTTTTAATTGGGTAAAGAGAGGTTTGCATATAATAGCTTTTAAAAATAGAATTTTTACACCCATGCATAATTATTGAACTTGATTTTTAGTAAAAAGAAGTGAGTAGAAGTAAGAGTCTTCAAGAACAAGGTTGGCAAGAGTAAGATAGCGTGGGTAAGCATAAAGTAGGAAGTTAACTGAAGAAAACTCATCACCAGGTATGTATGGCTAATTTTGATTCTTGTAAAATCGCCCAAATATGTGCGAATTGTTTTGGCATGTGTCAAATTGAGAAATTTTACGTAATTCTTTGATTTCCTTGTTGAGCATTTGATTGATGTTGAACTACGCGTGGTGTGGTATGAAATATGAATTGAAAGATAAAAAGGTAATCGAGATTGGTAAAGAATCGGGAACAACCATTGTGATGGCATATTTGGCTTATTGTGGAAGGAATTTGAAACACCTTAATTGTGGTAAATTGTTGAACATGATTATGTGGGCATTTTCGATTTTGGAATACTTGTAACTTGGTTTTGATATTGGCTTGAGAAGAAATTGAGAACATGAACCAATGTGTAAGTTGCTTATTTGAACTTGTTGAAATTGTGTGTAGTACCTTATCTGCTGTTTGAAATTGTTGTGTTTTCAACTGTAAGGCGGGGTCGTGTTGCGCGCCGCAATGTGGGGAAATATGGTGTGGGTTGGGGTGATAAGGGTGGCCGAGGTAATAAGGGTGGTCAGGGGCAATAGGATGGAAAGCGATCGAAATCGCTATTGAAAATTGATACAAAAATCAATAATGTGAAATTGTGAAAAGAGACAGCAGGAGAGTTTGCAACCTGTGGGGCACCGATTGCCCCTTTGTTTGACTACTTGTGCTTTACGTGATTGATTGGTTATTGTTAAATTGGTTGATCGTAGAAAGTGCTTTGTGTGAGAATTATTTGAAATGAGGAAAATGTGGAAACATGATTGGTTGGCTTAATTAATCGTTGATGTAATTTAATGGCTTGAGTTTGTTTGGGACAAAGTTTGTCCATACATACCAAGACAATTCAAGTGTACCGACGTCCCTTTTGTCGGGCGCTTACATTCGTGTCATGATTGTAGGTGGATCGGTAGCAGCTCTTCCGATCTGGCAGTAGTATCCTTCTCCTTCCACCGCTCGTTTTAGCGAGCCCCTTTCTTCCCCTGGGCCTTGTGTGGTTCATGCCACTCTTGCTTAGATTTCATTTTGGTTTTGTAAGGTATAGCTGGAGCCTTGTTACCAGCAAGTATTGTATTTCCCTTTTTGTATCCTAGAGGCTCCATAGACATGTAAACCGTGGGATTTGTGGCCTATGTATATGTATTGGGCGTTGTAAATATAAATTATGAACTTGTTAGTGAATCAATCATATGGTTATGTTTATGCATTATGAAATCAGTCATTATTGGTAAAATATTTGGTTAACGAGAAACAATCAACACAGGGTTAACTCGTGGGAATGAAAGGCACCCAGGTCCGCTTGACTGGGGCAACCCGGTCAGGCTCCGGTCATGTCCCTCGATTTGGGGCGTGACATGAACAACAAAAGTACCAAAGACCACCACGAAAGAAAGGTGGTCAGCTACAACAGACCAAGGTGCAAAAACCTGTAGTTTAGTGGGTAGCAAAGGAGCCAAATAAACAAAATAAGGTGGAAAAAGGGAATCATAACCAACATGAGCATAATGATAAATGGGAAAATGATAAAGAAGCATGGCAAAAGGCAAGTGGAAGAGGATCTCATAGCAAGCAGATCAAGTAACAACAAGTGATACTACAAATCACAAATGGATTCACTCCTTAGAAGGGGGATCCAATGCTGGAACAGAACAGTTGGGCATATAAAGCAGAAGAGCAGGAGAGGACACATGAGAATATAGGGCAGGAGCCTAACAAAACCACATCAACATAAAGATAGTCACATGGAATGTGAGGGCTTCAATAAAGTGTATAAGTAGAAGGAGATGAAGGAGTTCATAAAGGTGAATAAAGTGAATATGATAGCACTAATAGAACGCAGGATTAAAGATGATATGATTGAGAAAGCCATTACAAAAGTAGCTGCTGGATAGGTATGGTGTGCAAATATCTCAATAAATGGCAAAAGCAGATTGTGGTTAATATGGGATCCTAACAAAATAATGTTCTCGAAGCTGATGGTACACCAACAATTCATACATGGAATAGTGAAAAATGGAAAAGACTCTGTCCAGTTTTCTTTTACAACTGTTTATGGAACGCATACAATAACTACCTGAAAGAGCTGGAAGAACAAATGACACTACCTTGGCTAATCATGGGTGACTTCAATGTAGTGAATGATATGGAAGATAGAGTGAATGGTACTGAAGTGTAGTTGAATGAAATAAAGGATTTCAGAGAATTTATGCTGGAATGCTAAATAACTGAACTAGGGACTGTAGGAAGGGGGTTTACGTGGACAAATAACCATGTATATAGTAGAATAGATAGGGGGATTGTGAATGCAAAATGCATGCAAGAAAAGGCACCAGTACAAGTGCAAGTTTTAGATCCAGAGTTTTTAGACCACTCGCCTTTGAGTATTGACTAGGGACAAGAGACTGATTGCAAAAGGAGACCATTGAAATTCTATAACTATACAGAGTTTGAATCTATAGTGAAGAATGGATAGAGATATAAAGGAAACAAGATAGAAGGCATAATGCAGAACTTAAAGAAGAACAAATATAGCCTGAAGAATTTAAACAGGCGGGAATATGCAGAGATAACTAAGAAGGTACAAAAAAAGAGAGAAGATCTAGAAAATGTGCAAGCTCAAATGAGGTAAAGTAATAAGAACAGGGATATGTTTGAAGCAGAGAAGGAAGCTAGAGAGGAACTGGGAAAATGGAGTATGATAGAGGAAGGGATTTATAAGCAAAAGTCAAGGGTACAATGGCTCTAATTAGGGGACTCAAATACAACATTCTTCTTTGAAAATACGAAATGAAGAGCAGCTCAAAATCATATCATAATGATAAAGAATAAGGAAGTGAACTGGATAACTAATGAAGAGGGAGTGGAACAGGAAGTCATTGGTTTCTACAATAGGCTTTTGGGGGAATCAACTAGAAGTTTATCTGCCATTAATATCAATACAATGAAAGGAGGACCTGTGCTGATAAAGAAACACCAGCTTGAACTCATAAAACAATTTACAAGGGAGGATGTCTATGAAGCTCTGAAGGGGATTGACAACTCAAAAGCACCAGGGGAGGATGGGCTCAATATGTATTTTTTCAAGAAGGGTTGGAAGGTAAATGGACATGAGATCACATAAGATGTACTGGATTTCTTCAAAATTAGTACAATGCATAAGCCACTCAATACCACCCTTGTCACTCTTATACCAAAAGTTAAAAACCCAGAATTTTTCAAATAGTATAGACCCATATCTTATTGTAATGTTATGTATAAGATTATATCAAAGATGATTACTAGTAGACTGCAGAAGGTGATGGACTTCCTGGTAGATGAAAGTCAAGAAGCATTTGTGCTAGGAAGAATTCTAAATGATAACATTTTCCTAGGACATGCATTGTTGAAAGGTTATGGTGGGAAAGGTATATCCCTAATATGTATGATCAAAATAGATATGCAAAAGGTATACGATTCACTAGAGTGGGTATTCTTAGAACAAGTGCTGGCAGCAATGAACATACCAGACCAATTTATAAAATGGATAATGGCTTGTGTATCTATAGTCTCCTATTAAGTTGTGATAAATGGTAAGCCAACTAGTCCATTTGATGCCAAACGTGGGGTGAGACAAAGGGATCCCATGTCCCCTTACCTTTTTGTTTTAGCTATGGAGTATCTGATAAGGCTATTGAGGAACCTGCAGCACACACCAAATTTCAACTTTCATCTGAAATGTGAGAAACTCAATATCCTGCAGCTCATTTTTGTAGATGATCTTCTATTATTTTGTAGAGGAAATCTCAAGTCAGCTCTGATATTAAATGAATGTTTGCAGCAATTCTCTTTAGCATCAGGATTAGTTACAAATCAAGGAAAAAGTTGCATATATTTTGGAGGGGTGCCAGGACATGTGCTGCAGCAAATACTGGCAAGTTTGGGATTCTCCCCGGGTGAATTACCCTTCAGGTACTTAGGAGTACCATTGAGTGCAAAAAAACTATCAATTCACCAGTGTCAATCTCTACTGGACATAATCCTAGCGAAAGTGCAAAGCTGGACAGCAAGGTTTCTATCCTATACAGGTAGATTACAAATGATAAAAAGTGTGTTACTAGCTATACAATTGTGACGACCCAAAGGGTCATCACTTATTTAATTAATCATTTCGAGCTTCTGAGGCCTTGAAAACCTCATTCTATGTTGCCTCGATTTGCGTGCACAATCCGGGCACAAAGCTGAAAAATATTTATGTTGAAATATGTGAAATATGTGAAAAAGTAGAAGAATTTTGATATTAATATTGATATGGTTGACTTTGGTCAACATTTTTGGTAAACGGACCCGGATCCGTGATTTGACTATTTCAGAAAATCCGTAGAAAAATATGGAACTTGGGCATATGCCCGGAATTGAAATCCGAGGTCTAGAGCCCCGGTAAAAGAATTTTTCTGTTAAATTGTTTTCTGAAAATGTTTAAGGAAAATGAAACTGAATTTTGATTAAAAGGTACCGGTATCGGGCTCGTATTTTGGTTCCGACGCCCGGTACAGGTCATATATATTGGTTAAGCGCTTCCTGTAAAGTTTGGTTGAAAACGGACGTCGTTTGACGTGTTTCGGCCTTAAATTGGAAATTTTGGAAATTATGAAATTTTAGAGAATTCTTGAGTTTTGAGGCTAAATTCTTTGATAATGATGTTATTTTGGTGATTTGATCGCGCGAGCAAGTTCGTATGATGTTTTTGAGTTAGTATACATATTTGGTTTGGAGCCCCGAGGGCTCGGGAGTGTTTCGGAGGTGGTTCGGGGTGTTTTCGGATTTGAAAAACACAGCAGAAATTCTGCTGTTTCTGCAGGGAATTTTGTTCTATGCGATCGCATAGGTGTAGCCGCGATCGCATAGAGCAAAGATTAGAGGTCCCAAATTCCTTCTGTGCGATCGCAATAGACCCCATGCGATCGCATAGCTTGCCATTTTTCCTCTACGCGATCGCATACCATGTAATGCGATCGCATTGTGTAAACAGCCAGCCTCCCATTTCTCCTCTATGCGATCGCACACTGTGTCCTGCGATCGCATAATGTAGCCTGCCCATTCTATGCGATCTCATCTTCTTCCATGCGATCGCAGTGTACAAACGACCTCACTCTATGCGATCGCATCAGTAGCCCTGCGATCGCATAGAACAAAACTTTCGCCCAGTGATTTAAGTTCTGCAAAAACAGAACATACGGGATTATTTCCATTTCTCTCAACTCTCTCTTCTCCAACAGCCCTTAGGCGATCCTTAGAGCAACTTTTCATCAAGGTTCATCGGGTAAGTATTGTTTAACTCGTCTTCTTCACTTTTCATCAACATCAATCAAATTCTTAGGCCTAAACATGTGTAAATTGGTTGAAAAATTAGAGAAATGGGTATAGTTAGGGCTTTCAAAGAAATTGCGATTTAGACCTCGTTTTGGAGTCGAACTTAAGAACAAATTGTATATTTGAACTCATGGAAGATTGGGTGAAATTAATTTGGTTCGAAACTTGAGTTTCGATTATGTGGGCCCGGGGTCGAATTTTACTATTAAGGGCAGAATGTTGTAAAAACCATATTTAGCAATATGAACTAGTTTGTTAAGTAGAATTGATGATATGAAATCAATTGTGTATAGATACGGTTGGATTGGAGTCAAATTCGAAAGGAAAAGGCATTGCTATGGATTGAATCGTTCGTGAACTTTCGAGGTAAGTGTTTGTTCTATCCTAGTTTGTAGGAATATGAATTTAGTTATGAATAAATTGTTGAATAAGAATTATTGGTGTTATACCAGTAATGAAGGTAAATTGTTGAAACTATTATAAATTATTGGTTTAAAAACCGGTAATTACAAATATTGTTGATATAGAGATTATTGGCTAAATGCCGGTAATATATATATATATATTTATGAAATGGGATCGTGTGGTACGCCGACCACTTATATAATAAGAAATGGGATCGTGTGGTACGACGACCACGAAGTGATTTAAATCTTGGCATTGGCCATAGTTGCCGGTAGCCTATTGATATATTTGGGAGCGGGTGGTACGCCTACCACAAGATATAATTTTTGATATATTTGGGAGCGGGTGGTACGCCTACCACAAGATATAATTTTTGATATATTTGGGAGCAGGTGGTACGCCTACCACAAGATATAATTACTGATATATTGGGAGCGGGTGGTACGCCTACCACAAGAGATAATTACTGTGATAGTTGGGAGCGGGTGGTACGCCTACCACGAGACATGAAATGAAAGAGGAAATTGAGACATGAAAGTAAGATTATTTTGGATATCTTGAGTTGTTGAATATTATTTCAGAGCAGAGTATTTCTTTATAAATGTATTGTATATATATATATATATATATATATCTATATTGCAACTGTACAGGTTTAGGTGGGTGACTGGCCTTAGCCTTGTCACTAGTTCGCTGGGATAGGCCAGGCACTTACCAGCACATGGGGTCGGTTGTGCTGATATTACACTCTGCGCTCTTTTTGCGCAGATACAGGTTACGGACAACAGCAGCGACAATAGAGACTTGTGGATTTTTCGACTACTGAGACTACGAGGTAGCCTTGCAGGCGTCCGCAGGACCTGTTGTCTCTTCTATCTATGTTTTTCATTCTGTATCTCATATAATCGAGATAAACAGTTTGTATCTTCTTTCAGACATTTATGTGTATTATTCTTAGAAGTTCGTGAGTATTGTGACACCAATCTTGGGTAGTATATCAGATTTGGATTTTCTTTATCATATTTGACTAAGTCTTCCGCTGTAATTTATTTGTTTTAATAATAAGGATTGGTAATTAATGGAGTTGTAATTAATATTAGCTTGCCTAGCTTTCATTTAGTAGGCGCCATCATGACCCCGATGGTGGGAAATCTGGGTCGTGACAAGTTGGTATCAGAGCACTAGGTTGCATAGGTCTCACAACTCACGAACAACCTTAGTAGTGTCTGAAGGATCGGCACGGAGACGTCTGTATTTATCCTCCAGAGGCTACAGAGTTAGGAAAATTTTCCCTTTATTCTTTCCAGTCGTGCGACTTGATCTTTCAAATGTTAATTGAACTTCTACTCTGTTCTTCCGCAGATGGTAAGGACACGTGCATCCTCATCTACCGACCAGCAGCCCGAGGTCCCAGCAGCGGCAGCTCCTGCTAGGGGTAGAGGCCGAGGTCGAGGTCGTCCTAGAGGACAAGGTAGGGGCA
The DNA here is from genome assembly GCA_032618575.1 of Nicotiana noctiflora. NCBI lineage: Eukaryota > Viridiplantae > Streptophyta > Magnoliopsida > Solanales > Solanaceae > Nicotiana > Nicotiana noctiflora. Next base: position 7,824 of record JASVEL010009724.1, read on the forward strand.
GAGCTCAGCCCCGAGCAGCAGCACGAGTGGCAGAACCTCAGGTTCATATAGAGGAGGAAATTCCAGCCCCGGCAGCTCCAGTAGGCCCAGCTCGGGTCCCAAGAGGAGCTTTATTTTCACCGGATCTTCAGGATGCTTTGGTCCGGATAGCAGGTTTTATGGATCATGTCACCAGAGCAGGTTTATTACCGGTAGCACCAGCCACTTCTCAGGCTGGAGGAGGTAATCAGACTCCTGCTACGCGCACTCCGGAGCCAGTAATTCCCCGGGCTCAAGATCCTGTGATTCAGCCAGTTGAGGCAGTTCGGCCTATTATTGCAACTCCGTCTAATGATGGTGCAGCCATGTCTGCTGATGCGTTGTGGAGATTGGACAGGTTTACCAAGCTGTTCACTACCACATTCAGTGGTACTCCTTCAGAGGACCCACAGGACTTCCTATACAGCTGCCACGAAGTTCTCCGTACTATGGGTATTGTGGAGACAAATGGTGTGGATTTTGCTACTTTTCGGTTATTTGGTTCCGCCAAGACTTGGTGGAGAGATTATTGTCTAACCAGGCCAGCGGGATCGTCATCTTTGACTTGGGAGCAGCTTGCAGAATTATTCTTGGAGAAGTTCCTTCCAGCAACTCAGCGGGAGTTTATGCGCAGCCAATTTGAGCGTCTTCATCAGGGTTCTATGTCTGTCACACAGCACGAGACTAGGTTCGTGGACCTGGCTCGTCATGCTATTATCATACTTCCCACGGAGCGGGAGAGAGCGAGGAGGTTTATCGATGGCTTGAATCGACCCAACTCGGCTACGTATGGCTATGGAGCAGTGAACCGAAATCACTTTTCGCGAGGCGGCTAACGCAGCCTCGCCGGATCGAGACGGCTCGTCGCGGTGGAGCGAGACATGGATCGGATAAGAGATCTCGTAATTCGGGTAGATTCAGCGTGGTACCTCGTCCGGAGATAGAGATTTTTATGATAGAGGCCATCCTCCTAGGCCTTATCGCTCGCCTCTTCGAGTTTCTCACGATGCTTCGGCGATCGTAATTCTCGCCCACGCTACTCGATCGACGACTTCATCGGTCGCACCACCACTTCGCCATTATCAACAACCGAGGGCTTGTTTTACGTGCGGTGATCTTAGGCACATTGCAGAGTATTGCCCTCGAGCTTCTGACAGATCTCACCAGCAGGGTTCTCGTGCCACGATTTAGGCCCCGCTCCCTCACAGCCTGCCCAGCCGCCTAGAGGCGGAGGTAGAGGACCCAGAGGCGGAGGTAGAGGTCATAGAGGCGGAGCTCACACCGATAGAGGTAGAGACCGACCAGGCCACCGATCGTCCTAGAGACATCGCTCGGTGTGGCGGGGCACAGCCCCGTATGTTACGCACTTCCCCGCCGCACCGCAGGCCGAGTCTCTCGACGCCGTCATTACGTGTATTATTTTGGTTCGTGATAGAAAGGCATCGCATTATTTGACCCCGGGTCTACGTATTCGTATGTGTCTTCCTATTTTGCACCATACTTGATTCGGCCCAGTGATCCACTGAGTGTTCCTGTTCATGTGTCTACACCAGTAGGCGACTCTATTGTGGTTGATCGAGTTCATCGGTCATGTATTATAGTAATCGAGGGTCTCGAGACCCGTGCTGATTTATTACTCCTAAATATGGTGGACTTCGATATTATACTAGGCATGGACTGGCTATATCCGTATCATGCTATTTTAGATTGCCATGCCAAGACTGTGACTTTAGCCCTGCCGAATTCGCCTCGTATAGAGTGGAAAGGAATTTCATGTCATACTAGCCGTAATGTTATTTCTTATGTTAAAGCTCAGCGTATGGTTGGAAAGGGATGCTTGGCTTATTTGGCCTATGTCCGTGATTCTAGTGCTGAGGTTCCTTCTATTGACTTTGTGCTTGTGGTTCGCGAATTTCCTGAAGTATTTCCTTCAGACTTGCCAGGTATGCCGCCCGATAGGGACATTGATTTTTGCATTGATTTGGCTCCAGGCACTCAGCCCATTTCCATTCCCCCATACCGTATGGCTCCGCCGGAGTTAAAAGAATTGAAGGAACAATTGCAGGATTTACTTGAAAAGGGTTTCATTAGGCCCAGTGTTTCGCCGTGGGGTGCACCTGTATTATTTGTAAAGAAGAAAGATGGTTCGATGAGAATGTGCATTGACTATCGACAGCTAAACAAGGTGACTATCAAAAATAAATATCCACTTCCGAGAATTGATGATTTATTTGACCAGCTTCAGGGTGCCAAGGTATTTTCAAAGATAGATTTGAGATCCGGCTATCATCAGCTGAAGATTAGGGCATCTGATGTCCCTAAGACAGCGTTCCGCACTCGGTATGGACATTATGAATTTTTGGTCATGTCTTTTGGGTTGACAAATGCCCCAGCAGCTTTTATGGAATTGATGAATCGGGTGTTCCGCCTTATTTAGACTTGTTTGTAATAGTCTTCATTGATGACATATTAATATATTCCCGCAGTCAGGAGGAGCATGCGCAACATCTCGGAGTGGCCTTACAGACTCTGAGAGATAGCCAGCTATATGCAAAATTTTCAAAGTGTGAATTTTGGCTAAGTTCAGTTGCATTCCTGGGTCATATTGTGACGGCAGCAGGTATTCAGGTTGATCCGAAGAAAATCGAGGCAGTCAAGAGCTGGCCTAGACCGACATCAGCCACAGATATTCGGAGTTTCTTGGGGTTAGCAGGTTATTACCGCCGATTCGTAGAAGGATTTTCTTCTATTGCAACCCCACTGACCAGATTGACCCAGTAGGGTGTTCAATTTGAATGGTCCGATGAATGTGAGGCGAGCTTTCAAAAGCTCAAGACAACCTCGACCACAACACCGGTATTGGTTTTACCCACAGTTACGGGACCTTATACTGTTTATTGTGATGCTTCCCGTATTGGGCTTGGTGCGATGTTAATGCGTGATGGCAAGGTTATTGCCTATGCTTCGAGGCGATTGAAGATTCACGAGAAGAATTACCGAGTGTATGATCTAGAATTGGCGGCGATTATTCACGCATCGAAGATCCGGAGGCATTATTTGTATGGTGTAGCATGTGAAGTGTATACCGATCATAAGAGTCTTCGATATTTGTTTAAGCGAAAGAGTTGAATATGAGGCAGAGAAGATGGCTAGTATTTGCCGAAAGACTATGATGTTACTATTTTATATCACCCAGTAAGGCCAACGTGGTGGCCGATGCATTGAGTAGAAAGTCCGCCAACCACGGGTAGTCTTGCATATATTCCGGTCAGTCCGAGACCATTGGCTCTAGACGTCCAGGCATTAGCCAACCGGTTCGTGAGATTGGATATTTCTGAGCCTAGCAGGATGTTAGCCCGCACGGTCGCTCGTTCTTCTTTATTAGAGCGTATCCGTGAGAGGCAATTTGATGATCCTCATTTGCGTGAGTTGAGAGATACAAGGACAGCGGGGAGGTGCCACACAGGTAAATCTAGATGATGATGGGATATTGAAATTGCAGGGTCGAGTTTGTGTGCCCAATGTCGAAGGGATTCGAGAGTTAATCTTAGCAGAGGCCCACAGCTCGCGGTATTCTATTCACCCAGGCGCCGCGAAGATGTATCAGGACTTACGGCAACACTATTGGTGGCGCAGAATGAAGAAAGATATCGTTGCGTATGTTGCTCGGTGTCTAAATTGTCAACAGGTGAAATATGAGCACCAGAGACCTGGTGGTGTATTCCAGAGGATTGAAATTTCCGAGTGGAAATGGGAGCGGATCACTATGGATTTCGTTACTGGACTTCCTTTGACTCGGAGGAAATTTGATTCTATTTGGGTCATTGTTGATAGGCTGACCAAGTCAGCACACTTTATTCCAGTATCTGTCTCTTACTCGCCGGAGAGGTTAGCGGAGGTTTACATTAGGGAGATTGTTCGTCTCCATGGAGTGCCAGTATCTATTATCTCAGATCGGGGTACGCAGTTTACCTCGCGGTTCTGGAGAGCGGTCCAGCAGGAGTTAGGCACCCAGGTTCAGCTGAGTATAGCTTTTCATCCCCAAACGGATGGTTAGTCCAAGAGGACTATTCGGATTCCAGAGGACATGCTTCGAGCGTGTGTTATTGATTTTGGAGGCTCGTGGGACCAATATCTGCCATTAGCAGAGTTCGCCTACAATAACAGCTACCAGTCTATCATTCAGATGGCCCCATATGAGGCGTTGTATGGTAGGCGATGTCGATCTCCAGTCGGATGGTTTGAGCCGGGAGAGGCTCGGTTGTTGGGTACAGACTTAGTTCAGGAGGCCTTGGATAAGGTCAAGAATATTCAGGAGAGATTGCGTTCAGCTCAGTCCAGACAGAAGACTTATGCGGATCGTAAGGTTCGAGATGTAGATTTCATGGTTGGTGAGCGAGTATTGCTCCGAGTGTCGCCTATGAAGGACGTGATGAGGTTCGGGAAAGAAGGCAAGCTCAGCCTCTAGGTATATTGGTCCATTCGAGATTCTAGACAGCAGTGGGAGTGGTGGCTTACGGATTAGCTTTGCCGCCTAGCTTATCGGTCGTGCATCCAGTTTTTCATGTATCTATGCTTCTGAGATACCACGGCGATCCCACACATGTGTTAGACTTCAGTACTGTCCAATTGGACAATGATCTATCTTACGAGGAGGAGCCGGTAGCCATTCTAGACCGGCAGGTTCGACAGTTGAGGTCGAAGAGTTATCCTTCTGTGCGTGTTCAGTGGAGAGGTCAGCCTCCCGAGGCATCGACCTGGGAGTCCGAGTCTGATATGCGGAGCCGTTACCCACACTTGTTTCCTGACTCAGGTACTTCTTTCTTTTGTCCGTTCGAGGACGAACGGTTGTTTTAGAGGTGGAGATTGTGACGACCCAAAGGGTCATCACTTATTTAATTAATCATTTCGAGCTTCCGAGGCCTTGAAAACCTCATTCTATGTTGCCTCGATTTGCGTGCACAGTCCGGGGACAAAGCCTGAAAAATATTTATGTTGAAATATGTGAAATATGTGAAAAAGTAGAAGAATTTTGATATTAATATTGATATGGTTGACTTTGGTCAACATTTTTGGTAAACGGACCCGGATCCGTGATTTGACTATTTCAGAAAATCCGTAGAAAAATATGGAACTCGGGCATATGTCCGGAATTGAAATCCGAGGTCTAGAACCCCGGTAAAAGAATTTTTCTGTTAAATTGTTTTCTGAAAATGTTTAAGGAAAATGAAACCTGAATTTTGATTAAAAGGTACTGGTATCGGGCTCGTATTTTGGTTCCGACGCCCGGTACAGGTCATATATATTGGTTAAGCGCTTCCTGTAAAGTTTGGTTGAAAACGGACGTCGTTTGACATGTTTCGGCCTTAAATTGGAAATTTTGGAAATTATGAAATTTTAGAGAATTCTTGAGTTTTGAGGCTAAATTCTTTGATAATGATGTTATTTTGGTGATTTGATCGCGCGAGCAAGTTCGTATGATGTTTTTGAGTTAGTATACATATTTGGTTTGGAGCCCCGAGGGCTCGGAAGTGTTTCGGAGGTGGTTCGGGGTGTTTTCGGATTTGAAAAACACAGCAGAAATTCTGCTGTTTCTGCAGGGGATTTTGTTCTATGCGATCGCATAGGTGTAGCCGCGATCGCATAGAGCAAAGATTAGAGGTCCCAAATTCCTTCTGTGCGATCGCAATAGATCCCATGCGATCGCATAGCTTCCACTTTTCCTCCTATGCGATCGCATACTGTCCTTCGCGATCGCATAGAGTAAGACTGAGGCCCAGAATTTCCTTCTATGCGATCGCGTACCATTTCCTGCGATCGCATAATGTAGCCTGCCCATTCTATGCGATCGCATCTTCTTCCATGCGATCGCAGTGTACAAACGACCTCACTCTATGCGATCGCATCAGTAGCCCTGCGATCGCATAGAACAAAACTTTCGCCCAGTGATTTAAGTTCTGCAAAAAACAGAACATACGGGATTATTTCCATTTCTCTCAACTCTCTTCTCCAACAGCCCTTAGGCGATCCTTAGAGCAACTTTTCATCAAGGTTCATCGGGTAAGTATTGTTTAACTCGTCTTCTTCACTTTTCATCAACATCAATCAAATTCTTAGGCCTAAACATGTGTAAATTGGTTGAAAAATTAGAGAAATGGGTATAGTTAGGGCTTTCAAAGAAATTGCGATTTAGACCTCGTTTTGGAGTCGAACTTAAGAACAAATTGTATATTTGAACTCATGGAAGATTGGGTGAAATTAATTTGGTTCGAAACTTGAGTTTCGATTATGTGGGCCCGGGGTCGGATTTTACTATTCCGGGCATAATGTTGTAAAAACCATATTTAGCAATATGAACTAGTTTGTTAAGTAGAATTGATGATATTAAATCAATCGTGTATAGATACGATTGGATTGGAGTCAAATTCAAAAGGAAAAGGCATTGCTACGGATTGAATCGTTCGTAAACTTTCGAGGTAAGTGTTTGTTCTATCCTAGTTTGTAGGAATATGAATTTAGTTATGAATAAATTGTTGAATAAGAATTATTGGTGTTATACCGGTAATGAAGGTAAATTGTTGAAACTATTATAAATTATTGGTTTAAAAACCGGTAATTACAAATATTGTTGATATAGAGTTTATTGGCTAAATGCCGGTAATATATATATATATATTTATGAAATGGGATCGTGTGGTACGCCGACCACTTATATAATAAGAAATGGGATCGTGTGGTACGCCGACCACGAAGTGATTTAAATCTTGGCATTGGCCATAGTTGCCGGTAGCCTATTGATATATTTGGGAGCGGGTGGTACGCCTACCACAAGATATAATTTTTGATATATTTGGGAGTCGGGTGGTACGCCTACCACAAGATATAATTATTGATATATTTGGGAGCGGGTGGTACGCCTACCACAAGATATAATTATTGATATATTTGGGAGCGGGTGGTACGCCTACCACAAGATATAATTACCGTGATAGTTGGGAGCGGGTGGTACGCCTACCACGAGATATGAAATGAAAGAGGAATTGAGACATGAAAATACAGGTTACGGACAGCAGCAGCGGCAGTAGCAACTTGTGGATTTTTCGACTACTGAGACTACGAGGTAGCCTTGCAGGCGTTCGCATGACCCGTTGTCTCTTCTATCTATGCTTTTCATTCTGTTATCTCATGTAATCGAGATAAACAGCTCACATGGGGTCGGTTGTGCTGATATTACACTCTGCGCTCTTTTTGCGCAGATACAGGTTACGGACAGCAGCAGCGACAATAGAGACTTGTGGATTTTTCGACTACTGAGACTACGAGGTAGCCTTGCAGGCGTCCGCAGGACCTGTTGTCTCTTCTATCTATGTTTTTCATTCTGTATCTCATATAATCGAGATAAACAGTTTGTATCTTCTTTCAGACATTTATGTGTATTATTCTTAGAAGTTCGTGAGTATTATGACACCAATCTTGGGTAGTATATCAGATTTGGATTTTCTTTATCATATTTGACTAAGTCTTCCGCTGTAATTTATTTGTTTTAATAATAAGGATTGGTAATTAATGGAGTTGTAATTAATATTGGCTTGCCTAGCTTTCATTTAGTAGGCGCCATCATGACCCCGATGGTGGGAAATCCGGGTCGTCACAAGTAGCTCAATTGGTGAGAGGTGAGGGAGTAAAATCCCTGAAAAGCCTTGGGGTCTTAGGTTCGATTCCCAGTAGCTGCAGCTATGTGTGGAATGCTCCTATACCCAAGGGTAACAATTCCTTAGGCTGCGTGTCACTGCTGTGTGTTCGGTGGCACGGCCGGCATCGCCGCTGCTGTGTGTTCGGCGGGGTGTTACAAAAAAAGGCGCCTTTTTGTAACATCCCGCCGAACACACAGCGGCAGTGCGGTCATGCAACACACATGAAGTGACACGCAACCCTAAGGATGTACCACTTGGTATAGAGCATTCCACGCATACGTAGCGTCGGGAACCTAAGACCCAAGGCTTTTCAGGGATTTTACTCCCTCACCTCTCACCAGTTGAGCTGCAGCTCAATTGGTGAGAGGTGAGGGAGTAAAATCCCTGAAAAGCCTTGGGTCTTAGGTTCGATTCCCAGTAGCTGCAGCTATGCGTGGAATGCTCCTATACCCAAGGGTAACAATTCCTTAGGTTGCGTGTCACTGCTGTGTGTTCGGTGGCACGGCCGGCATCGCCGCTGCTGTGTGTTCGGCGGGATGTTACAACAATCATTCTGGTCGCAAGTGTTTCCTTTGCCAAAGAAGATCCTAATGAAGATTGAAAGTATCTGCAAAAAGTTCTTATGGACAGGGGAGGTAGAGGGGAGCAAGAAGGCTGTGGTTACATGGACATAACTGTGCTGGCCAAAAATAGCAGGAGGCTTGAACATCACATACATAGTCACTTGGAACAAAAGAGCAATTCTAAAGCAGATATGGAACGTATGCAACATGAAGGACGGACTATGTATCAAGTGGATGCATGCCTATTATATAAAGAATGAGAAACAAGGAATGTGAAGGCCAATCAAGTAGCATGGATAACTGAAAAGATTCTAAAAGCTAGGAAGTATCTAACAGAAGTAGGAATCAATGTTGAATAAGTAATGTCTGGGATGGATTACTTAATAAGAGTTGTATACAACAAGATGAAGGGTGAATTCCCAAAGGTTACTTGGATGAGACTAATATGTAACAATTATAGTAGCCCAAGGTGGATGTTCATTATGTACCTAGCTGTCCAAAACAGGTTATACGCAAAGGACAAATTAATAAAATGGGGGAGTGTTGCAAATGCAGAATGTGTTTTATGTGAAGCAGCTGATGAAAGACATGACCATCTATTCTTTACATGCAAGTTTTCAAGCTGTGTATGAGAGAGATATTGAATTGGGCAGGAACAGGAAGAAGAGCCAGGATATGGTCGGAAGAAATACAATGGACCAGTTCATATGCAGCAGGGAGGAAAGCAGATGCAGCCATTCACAGAATGATCCTAGCTAGAGATTTATACTACCTATGGCAAGAAAGGAACTGGAGAATTTTCAAAAAGAAGAAAAGGAAAGCAGAAGAAATAGTGAGAATGATCGTTCAAGACATACATTGCAGAGGCTCAAAGTGGTTAAAATTGGAGAAGAAGCTACATGCACTCAATTTCTATCTGTAGTCTCAGCTAGATATATAGATAGGTGGTTATAGAAGTAGTGATAGAGGACGGGGCTTTATACTCGTCTATATAGAGAGGGGTTTTGCAAATATTAGTGCATGTACTGAGTTTTTTCCTCGGAAATAAAGTTGAATTTTATCAAAAAAAATAAAAATAAATTAATGTAATTAAAAATGTTGTTGTATTAACTTAAATACATATAACTATATCAAAATATAATAGTAAAAAATTACTGTATAAAATAAAGGGATAAAGGCCAAAATTATACCCCTACTATCGAAAATTAGTCACGTTAATACCCCGTTCTACTTTACGGCTAAAATTGTCCCTACCGTTAACAAAGTATGCAAAATTATCCATACCGTTACTAAAGTAGATAAATTTGTACTTAAATCTAACATATTTGGAAAAAAGGCCAAAAAAGTACCCCTACTATTAAAATTTATCCACGTTAATACATAAAAGAAGATTCCTAAGAATGTACATGTGCTTTCATTGAAAATGGGGTTCAAGAATGGGTTGACCTTTCTGAAAGGGAAATGCAAGGGTCAAGCGTTAGTAGCTGTTGGCCAAGACTTCGTGAGGCATTTTTATCCCTTAGCTTGGGCTGTTGTTGTTAAAGAGACCAAAGTGACATGGAGTTGGTTCTTAAGACTGCTACAACATTCATTAGACCTCAAAATTGTTGCATTTCATTAGTTCATTACTATTTTGTTGCATCTCATTAGTTTATAACTGTTGTATTTGATTATTGTTCTGTAGCATCTCATTAGTTTCATTACTGTTGCATTTAACTACAGTTTCATTACTGCATTTAATTGGTTTGTTCCACTGTTGCATTACAGGAGATGTTCAGCTTTTGATGCATTTCTTTACTATTTTTCCATTTTAAGGATTTGATTGATTCAATTCACTTGGTTCTTCCTGAGGCACACCATAGATATTGTGTAAGGCACATAGAGGCAAATTGGTGTAAAAAATGGGGACATGGGGAATATAAGAAGTACTTATGGTGGGCTGCGTGGAGCATATATGAAGAGGATTTTAAAGACCAATGGGGAATATCAGTACACTTGGTTCTTCTCTGAGAAGAAGTACTGCTTTGCGACATTGATGAAGATGAGAGAAATAGAGTCGAGCAAAGGAGAAAGAAAGAGGCAATGATGAGGAATTTGAGCTTGAACCCTAGGTTTATTCGACTGAGATTGGTTTTAGGTGGAAGGGTTATCAAATGGAGCGAGTTATTATGTGGGGCGGGTTGTAATAGTCTAGTTGGCAATTTATTAATTAGTTGTCACATTATTAAGAGGGACCCGTTGCCACGTATGAGCTCCGTTAAATTTGAGTACTATTTCTCCTACTTTAATAACAGCGTGTATTGTTTTAGCCCGAAAGTAAAACGGGGTATTAACGTGGATAAATTTCAATAGTAGGGGTACACTTTTTTGGCCTTTTTCCCAAATCTGTTAGATTTAGGTACAAATTTATCTACTTTAGTAACGGTAGGGATAATTTTGCATACTTTATTAACGGTAGGGACAATTTTAGCTGTAAAGTAGAACGGGATACTAACGTGACTAATTTTCGATAGTATGAGTATAATTTTGGCCGTTTTCCCTAAAATAAAAATCAGTGTATGCCTTATCGAATACATATAAATACATCTAAATACTAGAAGAGAAAACCACTATATAACTATGTATGTCTTATCGAATACATACAAATACGAGAAAAGAAAATCACTGTACAAACTAAAAATCCAAAACCTAATCCTAATCTCATTATCCTCTTTCACCATCTCCTCTGCCCTTTCCTCTCCCATGTCAATATTAAAAATCAATTCAGCAAAACCATTGTACACTCAATAAAATCTCCTCTGTCAAATACACAGGATAAATCAAGTTGAGTTCTTTGACTTTTTGGGTGATGGCGAAAAGGACCCAGACAGTAACATCAGATGAGAAACAAAGTTTGAAGGGGAAATCAAGGTGGAGTTTTGATATGCTAATGCTGTTACAGTGTAAGTTTATAAGGGATTTGTCAACAAATTTTCGCTATCACCCATTCACAAAATTTACTCTAGGGTCCCTAGAGAACAAACTAGAGAGAGAACCTGCAAATAAAGGGGAGAATAGTGGTTCAACAGTGGGGAAGACAATGGCGCTGTGAGAGAGACCGTGTAGACAGAAATAAGATACTATGTGGTGATTTTCGGAGAGAATAAATTGAAAGACCGAGAGAGAAAAATATAGACAACATATTTAATGAATTAACGGTAGGAAGTGACCGTAAATGCATATTTTGCTATAAAAACTAAAAGGTAACTATAGAAAATAATATTCTAAAAGGAATTTTTATTTATAATAAATAAGGTGTAAAGCTTTGCTATAGGATATAAAATTTTCTATTTTTAATCTAAAACCAACCAATACACCACTTGCGTAGTTAGTCCATTTTCAAACCTCAATTTAGACTAAAGCCTCATTGATTGACGGGCCAGCCCTTCAACCTCTTTTGTAGCCCAAAAACGCCTGATAGATAACTTTTGAAGCCTAAGACTCTAAGAGTACCTGATGGATAACTTTGTCCGATCATACAACATTTTTTTTTTTTGAAAAATTGCACGGTATAGCCGCTCTAAACATAAAAGTCAGTAAAATATGTATATATTTTTTTATATATTAGTATACCCATAGAATCAAATTAAAATAAAAAGTACTAGTGATAGTGACTTTTATAACTCACTTTAACACACATACACATAATCTTGAATGTTTTGTTCTCGATCACCTTATTAGTACTTTGCGCGGATACTTCATGAGTGGATCAATTGAAAATTCAATTATATTCGATTAAAATTTATTATAACACACTTAAAAATAAAATGTATAATTCTATAAGATGTAGTGCTATATTTGGACCAGGTAGTGGAGATAGAAACAAATTTAAAATAACAGATGTGACTATTTTAACAGTCCAATATCCATTGCACGGATGAGTCATCAGGATGAAGCAACGACATAAAAAATGATCGATACTGGAAACTAGTCTATATGGCATATATAGACCAAATAGGATGTAAAATATGAAGATTCAAGCTTTTTAATCTCTCCAATGTAATAAAAAACAATGAATATAGAAACACACAGGTGATAAATTTTGCAATACTAACTGACAATATACATTTTCAATCTCTGTTGAACATGACAAGAGGGGTTGCTCTGATGGTAAGCAACCCCCACTTCCAACCGAGAGGTTGTGAGTTCGAGTCTCCCCAAGAGCAAGGTGGGAAGTTCTTGGAGGGAAGGATGCTGGGGGTCTATTTGGAAACAGTCTCTCTACCCCAGGGTAGGGGTAAGGTCTGCGTACATACTACCCTCCCCAGACCCCACTAAGTGGGATTATACTGGGTTGTTGTTGTTGTTGTTGTTGTTGAACATGGCAATGCATAAAAACTGAAACATTATGTTATTATACTATTCACTAAACATTATGTATAAATGCTGCAAACATTATGTTAATTATCATCATTGTATAAACCAATACAATTTGAAAGACAAGAAAATCAGAAGGGATTAAGGTGAGGTACATGTACTGGAAATAATTACCCCATCGTAGGATTCGTAATCATCGGCGTCTACTCAAGTTTGAGACATATGAGTTCATTGATATGGAGATAATGAAGCGCCACAGGAATTGAATCTGCTTCGTTGATTCATTCTCTGCTTCTCGTGCTTTGAAATTTAGAGCCATCGGGGCTGATAATTGGATAGAATCTCCTTAAACAAAGAAAGGGGGCGTATAAATTGGGTTTTTGGCTCGCAATAAAGCTAGGGTCCTGATCGAGCAACTAGTAGTCCTATCTATCCACCTCTCCCGACACAATATCTTGAGTACCTATGATGGTGACCACATCTGCTGGCATGTGATGTTTGGACATAGAATCGAGTGGCTTAACTGATTTGGAGTAGCTGATAAACAATAGGTGCTGAAAAACACTTTAAAGTGCTGAATCTGATTTAAGAAATAAGCAATTACGTATTTCGATAAAAGTGCTGAAATTAATAATAAACAGCTAAAGAACTGGGTATACGAAGAGTTTTGTTTTAAAAAGAAGTATTTTAGGGATAAAATAATAAATATTCGGTCAAATCTAAAGTGCTTATAAGCTGAAATTTGATAAGTTAGGGGAGACCAACTTATGACTTTTGCTTATAAGCACTTAACTTATAAGCAATTTTAGTTTTACCAAACGCGTAAATAAGTCAAAAAGTATTTATAAGCCAGTTTGACCAGTTTATAAGCTTAGCCAAACACCCGCTTAATAGACGAAACGTTCTATTTTGAAACGTCCTGGTATGAAATGGTTAATGAAATGCATCTTTTCGTATAATTGAACCCTAAATTTAAAGGAAATGCCCAAATTTTTGAGAAATTAGATAAATGTCATTCCCCCTCAAAGACACATGCCACGTCACTATTGGAAAGGCCTGCTTTATAGTTATACTAATAAATTTGTCGCACTTTGCACGGTTTGAAAGATATCAATTCCTTGGGAAGTAGTCTTTATGAATTTACTCAGACATAAAATTTAAGTATTTGAAAAAAGAAACACTAATAAATCTAAATAATCTTGAAAATGACTTTAAGTGTAGCAATATTTTGAAATGTTAGACATATTTAATTAACCTTCGGATAATCACGAAGTAATTACAAATAAACCTGTTTAAATTAGCTTTGAGTTACTAACCTTCAATTCTATTGGTATCTTCATTACTTCTGAATGGGATGAGTAGCAACAATGAGATTGATCCCATTATTTTACACACTGAAGAGAAATTCAGTCACAAAGGATAAAATAGTTAATTAATGTACCCAATAGATAGCTCTAGATTATTATAATACCAAAAAGAGGAACCAAGACATTGCTTGAATTTATCACATGATATTTAAAAAATGAATAAAATTGAACATGATTCTCACAAACATGAAAAATGAATGATGGGCATATAACTGTTTACTCTTCAACTGTGATTCCAAGAATATTATTATGAAAATTCATGTAAATTTTCAAAAGCCACAGGCTGTTGGAAATCTGTGTTCAAATCAGAAAATCAGAAAATCAGAGAAGTAAGCAAACGTTAGTTCAATAAACAAAACGTGAAATAATAATTTCGAGCCCACAAGTTGCTTGTGTGTCCTTAAGGAATTTAATCCCCTCACTGTTGCCCAAGGTTTTGGATTAATTCCTCCCAGGATAGAACGAAATAACTATTCTGCAACACTGGCAATCGAAACTGCAGAATTTCAGCGAACTCAACAGACGGAGCAAATCACACTTGACACTTAAGTTTATTTGAAAATAATGCAACAATATAAAAAGAGGGGAGAAATTTTCAGATTTTTCCATTTGATTTTCATATCACAAAAATGAGGCCAAGCCTCTAAATTTATAGACAAAGGAAGGGTGATATGGAGAGGTGCAATCTAAAAGGTGCCTCTTATGGAGAGGTGCGATCCAAAAGGTGCCTCTTCCATTTCCCATTCACACCCTTTTAAAAAATACAACAATCCCCCACATGAATGGGGAATGGACATATGTGAAAAAATATGCATGAAAATACTGTGTGATTCGCAAGTAGGATTAATCGCATCTGGATAAGTAGGTTTTCCTTTGAACTTTCCGTAGTGAACTTATGTCGGATATACTCGGTCAATCGGTAGAATTGATATCTTTGAACCGTCGAGCTTTGGTGTATACCTAGACAACCATAAGTCACACAATCAACCCTTAACCGTCTTTGGTTCTCATTGTTGTGTTCGTTTCGGCCATGAACACCACCTGGTTCATAAGTGCATAGAGAATTGGCCTTACAGAATTCTCCTTGAAGCGGCTTACACTTCACACTTACATAGGTGATTCCTAAACGTGTTATCCCGTAGATACACTATTTGATATACCTTGTATCAAACTTAGAAACCATTAAAAAATGTCTTAACATTTTATCCTTATTACTGAACATTGTCTTCATCACGAGAATGGACTAAAATATTATATTTGATAATGTTGAACCGGTCATGCATAACTTTGTTTGCTCCTTGAACCTAGATCTCGGACCTCCAAAATTCTAGGTAGAGTTACCGCCACGATGACTTGTCCTCGGCCATAGTCCCATTCCCTTAGATGATTTCTCAACTCCCTCTCTAGTTAGGCCTTTGTAAGCGGATCCGCCAAATTATCCTTTGATTTTACATAATCAATTGTGATAATTCCACTAGAAAGTAGTTGTCTAACGGCGCTATGTCTGTGTCTTATATGACGAGACTTTTCGTTATACATAACGCTCCCAGCCCTTCTTATTGTCGCTTGGTTATCGCAATCTATACATATAGGTGCCAAAAATTGGGCAAAAATAGAATATCTTTCAAGAAATTCAGGAGCCATTCAGCTTCTTCACCGGCCTTGTCTAAGGCTATAAGCTGAGCCTCCACTGCAGAGCGGTCAATGCACATTTGTTTGGACAATTTCCAAGATATCGCTCATCCATTGACTGTTTAGAATCGATTGAACCGGTGATTTAATTTGCATCACTATACCCCCTATTATCGTGGGATACTTATTGTTGTGCAAAGCATAATTTGGAGTATATCTCAAATACTTTAAAACTCATTTCATTGTCATAAACATTCAATGCAAACTTCCTTATGTTGTAGACTAATACGTCTCGACTTTCGATTGCATATCAAATTATTGACTACACTTAATGTAGTATATTATAACGACAGCTGGAATGATTAGCGTCAATTGTGATCATAACCTCTTAATATATAATACATTTCTCAATCACTCTACCATTTCCAAGCATTTGTATGCTATTTATTCATACGTCTATATGATATGCAAATTATAGCACCTTTATTTATGAAACAAATCCAACTTGCAATGGATTTTTTCATGTTCATTGGTTGGTTCACCTCATTATAGACCAATGTATTAATATATCCGTTCATGAACGGTCATTTCCATACTAAAACGTACAGACGTATTATTTTATGAAAAGTCACAACCTTCAAAGTGACATCATTTCATAAAAGAACCAAACAATATAAATTTTCATGAAAGAAAAATGACCTTTCGAGAAAGACATGTGACCAACTTCTGAATTAGTAGTTTCATCAACTAGTCTTCATTAAGACTAAACAACTGATGAATTTACCAACTACTATATCAACGAGTTTCAAATATCAATTTAGACATTACGTCTCACATTTGCTTTTGTCATGCATAAGATAAAAGCCCCCACATTTTAAATATTTCATCAACATATAATCAAAATAACGACTATATATATGACTTGAAGTATTCTTAATGTAAACACTTTTATTTACACTCATTAATTTTTGAAACTATTTGACAATATTATTTGGTCAAATCTCGCATGTCATTGTTTGGGTGACTTAACAAATCGACACACCTTCGTTTCTTTTTCGGGAACCATGAACCCTTCAGGTTGTTCCATATAAATTTCTTCCTTCAAATCTCTATTTAAGAAGATTTTCTTTAATTTTATCTGATGGATTTCAAGGCCATACACCGCAGCTAACGCTATTAACACCTGAGTAGATATAATCATCGTTACCGTTGAGTATGTATCAAAACAAATAAGGCTTTCTCGTTGTCTAAACTCTTTTGACAACTAATCTTGCCTTATATTTGTCAATAGCACCATCAACTTTCATTTTACTTTTTAAAAATCCATTTAGAATCCAAATGTTTATTTTCTCGAGGAAGATCAACCATTTTCCCAAGTATGATTACTTAATATGGATTCTATCTTACTATTGACAACCTATTTTCAATATTGTGCTTCCGAAGAAGACAATGCTTCTTTAAACATTTGAGGCTCATTTTCCAACAAGATTGTTAGAAATCCTGTCCAAAGGAAGTAGTTATCCTTTGACGTTTACTATGTCTTTGATTTACCTCAATAGGTGTACTTTCTTTTGCTTCTTCCCGTGTTCGCTTAGATTTTTACTAGACGACTCATATTTCTTTTATACGGATAATTATTCTCAAAGAATTCAGCATTATCTGATTCAATTATCGTATTAATATGAATGTCGGGATTTTCTGATTTATGAATCAGAAAACGATATGCCTTACTATTTGTTGCATATCTTATGAAAACGAATCAATAATTTTCGATCCGATTTTTATCCTTTTGGGTTTAAGATCTTGCACTTTACCCAAATATCCCCCACACTTGAAAATATTTCAAGTTGGGTTTTCTTCCTTTTATTCATTTTTCGAAAGAAAGGATTCCGTAAGAATAGCTTCTCCCCACAAGATCTGGGGTAAACAAGAACTTACAACAAGGCATTTTAGCATTTCTTTTAACGTTCTACTCATTCTTTTCGCAATTCCATTAGATTGCGCTAATGAAGGGGCAGTCATTTGGTGAATAATACCATATTCCAAACATATTTCATCAAAAAGGAGATCCATATTCGACGCTCCTATTACATTATTGAGCCCGCCACAAGAATTGTTGTTTGTTTCATAACATAGTCAGAATAAATGGTGAAGTTTTCAATCTTCAAACCAATCTGACACAATTAGAATTAATAAACGGTGAAGTTTTTAATCTTCTAACCGAGTACTGCCTGATACCGGATATATTAAATGGTGAAGTTTTTAATCTTCAAACCATGTAATACGTGACACAACAAATTTAATAAACGATGAAGTTTTTAATCTTCAAATCGAATAATAAATTAGAGTAGAAAAATCACTAAGATTTTAATCTCCAAAATGAGTATAAAGTCACTTAGACTTTAATTTTCGACAAATGAGTAGAATGTCACAAAGACTTTAATCTCAACGAACGAGTAAAAATCATACAGATTTTGATCTCGAAGCAGGAGTAAAAAATCACGAAGATTTTATTCTCCATAACGTGTGTAGAAAATCTCGAGAATTTTTAATTCTCTTTCCAAATGGTTTTCCAACTAAACCATTATAACACTTTAAACAGTTTGATTTCTTTCTCTAATCAAACACATATATGTTCTTCTTTACATATCACATATTCATGATCTCAAGAGTACTTTCAAGTATCAATGTAAGCCTAATTCATATCTTACAATATTGAAAATAATCTTTCACGTAATTTAGGCATGTTACGAACCGTTCTGCACTAGGAAGTATAGGTTGCTCCAATGCATGCATAAAACTCCAAATACTTAATATGAGATCATTGTGTAATAAAGATCTACCCTCAAATTTATAGAAACTTAATTTAATAAATCACAAAGAAAAATAAATAACCTTTTGTTAATTTGTGATATTATAGCTTTTCTAGAGCAAATCAGAACCAACATTCTCTAAGACAAGAAATATCAAGCCCATATAATCTTGATTTGATCCCATTAGAAGAGGGTATCAAGGGGTGAGAACGGTTAAATGCTTGAAAAACATAATCAAAAGATACATTTAAATTCCTTAAGATTGTTGGAAATCTGTGTTCAAATCAGAAAATCAGAAAATCAGAGAAGTAAGCAAACGTTAGTTCAATAAACAAAACGTGAAATAATAATTTCGAGCCCACAAGTTGCTTGTGTGTCCTTAAGGAATTTAATCCCCTCACTGTTGCCCAAGGTTTTGGATTAATTCCTCCCAAGATAGAACGAAATAACTATTCTGCAACACTAGCAATCGAAACTGCAGAATTTCAGCGAACTCAACAGACGGAGCAAATCACACTTGACACTTAAGTTTATTTGAAAATAATGCAACAATATAAAAAGAGGGGAGAAATTTTCAGATTTTTCCATTTGATTTTCATATCTCAAAAATGAGGCCAAGCCTCTAAATTTATAGACAAAGGAAGGGTGATATGGAGATGTGCAATCTAAAAGGTGCCTCTTATGGAGATGTGCGATCCAAAAGGTGCCTCTTCCATTTCCCATTCACACCCTTTTAAAAAAATACAACACAGGCTAGTTTACAAAATTCAAACTATGTATTATGAATTCTTTCTCTATCGATTCTCATGCTTTCAATATCTACTCTTTGACATAAATTTAAGTATGAAAAATACCTTAAACATAACAAATAACAAAGATAAATGCACTGACTGGAACTTAGAAAAGAGGTTTCACATAAATTTAATCTTTGATACAAGTACAACTGCACTTTGAATGAAATTTGCAAAAAGTAATGAAACAATTTTCAATCCTTGAGCAACAACAATACTTATCGGGTCACAAAGCACAATTTTTTCTAATCAAAAGAGGAATTTAATGCGTGATCACATATTAACTCACTAAAATACTACAAAACATAATCATAGATTAGAAACTTCAACATCTCACCTTACAAACCAACAAAGAGCGCTCATGTATTAGTACATTAGAATATAAAACATAGACCTTAGACAGTCCAAAATGGGTTTGCCTATTAAAAAGAAATATAGAGAGCAGAAAAAGAAGAATACCAGATTTGATGCTGAAATTTTGGATCATAAATTTAGAAGAAATATACTATTTTGTGATATATTTTTAAGAAGGAAAACAGTTACCAGCCTTTTCTTCTTAAGTTACCAGTCACATGTGCTCCAATTTTGAAAGTATGGTTGATAGATTTTCAGCGGTCAAAAGAGAAAGATAGTTGGAATACTGAAGAGTTGAATACATGAAAAGGGACTTCTTTCACAGAGGATAGATAGCAGCATTTCGGAATTGACGCTATAAAAAAGAAACTGTTTCGTAAAGCTACCACTATCAACGAAGGAAAACGAAACGTTTGTGTTTGTCATTGTTAATCGTTCGGTGTTTAACAGTTAATTATTGAGAAAAAGAGAGGATTAAAGCCTAAAAAATTCGAGAAAAAAGATAAAAAGAATTCTGATCATTGAGCTTTGCAGTACATTAGCATTGTATACATATTTTCTTTTCCTTTTTTGTCCCTGGTAGCATTCTAACAACACATTAGCAGGAGGAATTTTATTATCTTTTAGTCCAAAAACTAAGCCTGCCCAATTCTTTCTCTTTCTCTCTTCTTTTCACGTCAATGGTGATAACTCAACAAGCAAAAATATTAAATTGATAAAATGGAAGCAACCTAAAAACAGAAGCCAAATTAGAATATTATTTGGACAATAATATTAGAAATCATTGCATGGGCTTGAATCAAGGTCTTGGTTATGTAGGATAATGAGCCGAAGAAGAAAGAAGAGAGAAGAATGAAGAAGACCGACTTCCGTATTTACTGTGTAACCATCTTTGTACAAGTATACATCTAGGGTGTGTTTGGTATGAAGGAAAACATTTTCTGGAAAATGTTTTCCAATTTTTCCATGTTTGGTTGGCTTAAATGTTTTGGAAAACATTTTCCTTATCAATTCATTTTCCTCCAATCGGAGGAAAATGTTTTCCTTATCAAAAGAAGGGAAAACATTTTCCAAAGCTCCTTCTCAACCATTCTCACCCTCACCAACCCACCCCACTCCCTCTCCAAAAAACAGTTTTTTTTTAGAAAAATTTCAGTTTTTCCGTTACCATCCACCCTACTACCCTTCCACCCCACCCCGCAAAAAAAAATTTCTTTTACCTTAATTTTGTTTTCTATAATTTTAAATTTATGTTTTCTTATTTTTTTGCACCCCCCACCCCCTACCCCTACCCCTCACCCCCCACCCCCACCCACCCCCTCCCCCGCACAAAAAAAATTACTTTTTTTTTGTAATTTAAATTTTTATTTTTTTTATTTACTGCCCCCCCCCTCCCCGACCCCCCCCACCCCCCCCCAGCCCCACCCCCACCCCCCACCCCCCCGAAAAAAATTTTAAAATATATTTTTCAGTTTTTAATTTTATTATTTATCATTTAAAAGACTCAATATTTTACAAATTCCAAAATTATGAGTTCGGAAGTTTACGGGTTTAGAAATTATAAATTTACCGATTCGAAAATACGCTATTTTTGCGTTAAAAAGTAAAGCATCACATTAGTTCCTTTAGATTGTGTTAATTTTTAGAGACTTCGGGAAGGGAAGGGGTGGGGGAGGTGGGAGGGGGAGGGGTAGGAGAGTTGCAAAAAAAATATTTTTCTAAAAAAACTATTTTTTACTCTCTAACCAAACATAGAAAATATTTTCCGGAAAATGTTTTCCACTTACCAACCAAACAAGAGAAAATAAGTGATAAAATCACTCATTTTCCATGAAAACATTTTCTAGGAAAACATTTTCCATGGAAAACATTTTCCTTCGTACCAAACACACCCCTAATATATAAATATTTTCCACTTAACTAATTAGCGGACCCCACTATTCCACTAACTACCACTAACTACACTAATTACATCCTTTTCTACAAATCCCCTCAAGCTAGGTGGTGCAAAAACATTCAATAGACCTAGCTTGGATACTAAGTATTCATGTTGAACTCTGGGCAGCCCTTTAGTTAGCACATCTGCTAGCTGATTTTTAGTTCCCACATACTTTGTCTTGATAAGGCCCTGTTGAATCTTTTCTCTTATGAAATGACAATCGATTTCAATGTGTTTGGTCCTTTCATGAAAGACCGAATTAGCAACTATCTGTATAGCAGCTTTACTATCAGTGAAGATAGTAGCTGGCACTGGCGGATCCAGGATTTTGAGTTCGTTGCTGTCACACCTCCCTTTTTACTACCCCAAACATGCGTAAGGTGTATAAATACACTTGTAGGGTATACCCCGACGCTCAATTACCCGAGACGGATAAAATAACGTAAGGGAAGGAGTTTTTCCAATTTAAGGACAATCGGTTCGGGATTTTATTAGAGATTAATCGGAGTCGCCACTTGGGAATGACAATGGTGTCCCAAGTCACCGGTTAATCCCGAATCCGAGGAATTTTGACTCTTGAAATGTCTGCGAAGCAGAGATCCGGATAAGGAACTCTGTTAACCCGGGAGAAGGTGTTAGGCACTCCCGGATTCCATGGTTTTAGCATGGTCGCTCCACTGTCGTTCTTGACTTTTGTTTGACTCGGTTATAGATTTTAATAACACAATACGCTTTTACGTTTAAATATTATTTTTAGGAATTTGCGGTATCGCGAAAACACGCCTCAAGTCATACCGCAACCAGTACGCCTATGACCTTTGGTGTATTTCGGCTTTACCGAGATTTGGATTTGAGTCGCACCAAGTGCATACTCATTCATAGGAAGATATATTAAAACCGTGCCCTAAAATAATGTCTATCGGCTTTTAAATATTTTGGGAGAAGCTATGGAATTGGCTATTAGCTTTCCCGGATCTATTTGTGTTTATATCATTACTAAATGGGGGCCCCGGTGTTATTCGGGCGAGGCTCGTCCCAATTTTAATTTTTAAAGTCCGGTCCTATTTGGTTCAACTACATTTTTGCTACATTGTTTTTTCCTTACTCGTTTTGTAACATTCCAGGCCCGTCGAATTTTGTTATTGGGCCTGGGTTTTCGGCTTAGTGCCAGATGTGTCCCAGCAGTCTTCGGATTTGTATTTGGGGCGGCCTAGTCGAATAAAGCCATAGTTCAGGCCCACGATATATTTGGACCCAAACCAAATGAATTTGCAGAAAACAGAAACAGTATGATAATACACATAATTAAGAGGTAAAAACTTTGAACATTTTATTAATCAGAGAAAGAAGATATTCAATACATGAGACACTAGCTTTAAACTTAATAACTATACACAAGGATTTTAGCCAGCTACTTTTAACTTTTAAAACTAACCAACAAAGTTCATACTAATTCTGGGTAGACATATCGATTGAGGATTAAGTCTAAATGTCAACATTATTTCTAAATTAACCGCTCATGAAGGATTATACTACTGATTACTTTCACCTTCATTTCGGTTGAATTGACACTGATAGCTTTTAAACTAGGAAATCAACCAACTGTATGAAATGAGATCTATAGTTTATAACTTACTAATGGGCACCGATATTAATACACTAAGTGGCTGTGAAATGTACACTGGGATTTTATCACTGGATTTCTACCGTTTGCTTCTATTTTGTATCACATTACTCATTCACAAGTGAGTTGATTGAATCTGATTTTTTAACGTGATTCCTATTTCACTAAATGGTAAGTGATCTACAATCATGCTATTATTACACTACTGATTTCTTCATGAAGTTCGTTATCAGATCATTAATATTGCAAGTTATTACTAATTAACTTATGTTTTAAGTTTTCCTAATTAATCTAAGTGACAGGCTATTTACACTATATTATTACTATACTACTGCTAGTACTACATTATTACAGTATTTTTGTTTTTTTTGTTTTCATACTACTACATTCTTCACTACAAGTTAAAAAATGAAATTAAATTAACTACTCGACAACAAGCAGAATCTGAAGCTCCATTTCTATTTCAATTAAACCAGCATTACATCTTCAAGTGTAAGAGTAATGTACCTGAATCAAAGCCAATAGAACCGATGAGTTCTAGGGATAGGCAAATAAGTAACAACAGTCAACTCAGAGCAATGCAACAGGAAGATTTGAATGCTAAATGACTGAGACCAAACAGCAACCAGCAAAGCAGGAAACCCAGCAAAATCCGAGCAGAAGAACCCAGCAAAACCAATAAATTCCAGAAAATCCTATTACTCTATTGCTATTTTTATCTCTCAATGCTTTTGTATGAATTTCAGCTTAGGTGTGTTTTCAGATTACTCTCCAATGGAATCCCCCCATTTCAGCTCTTTTGAAGGTGTATTTATAGTTATCCTAAGGCTGAAACTTGGGGAGAAAGTTATGGGATTTTCTCCCACTTCTCCCTCTCCTAAATTTATTAAATCTACACTTAAGTCCCCATTTCAGTTATCAAAACCCTTCCAGCATGTGCTGGAAGGTTCCAAAAGATTCCTTTTAGGGCCTTTTACTAGTATGACCTTAGGGGTTAAAGATTTTTACAGATTTCCCATTTTTAGGAGACCATTATACCCCTAAATCTCTGCAAAATTGCAGAAATCAGGAGCATGAATGTCCCTATTACCCTCCTAAGTTCTTACTAGTTACTATTTTACCTATTCAATACCCAATTGTGCCCCTAAGAGCACTGCTGATTTACCAGCTTGTCTAGGGCAGATTTTAGCTAGTTTTGAACCTATTTAACTAATAGCCAGCCCTGGCATTAGTATTTAAGGGCTGGCCAGATTTATTTTAAGAACTATTTCAATTTTAGCCACTTTTAAACTAATTCCAATCAATTAAGACCAATTTATTCTTAATTAAAGCTAATTGCAGGCATAGCCTGTTTTATTGTTATGATTAACCTATTTAAGAATTAGCCAGTCTCAAGTTGAGACTTAGCTTGGGCTATCAAAGCCATATACTGAACGGCTGGGCCCAAAACCTTTACAGGTTTGGCCACTTTGCTGTTCAGGGCTCAATGTAGAGCCTGGGCTAGTCTGCATTTGCAAACATAGCCCCTTTGCACAACCAGCCACTGTTTAACAGTGAGCTGTGTGTTAGGGCTCATAGAATTGGTCAACCCTTTGCAAGGTTGACCATTCTTAGGCCAATTATTAAACCTATAGCCTAATTATGATCATTTTCAGTGTTTTATCCTATTTAAAAACTAACCATTTTTATGGAACCTAATGCTAACAGCTATAACCAATCCACCTAAGGTCTAGATGATCAATCAAACATTCATAAGAAGCCAAATCTAGCAAAACTTAAGCATTCTTAACATGAATTGCACACAGAAACACATATGATCCAAGAAGCATGCATTAACCAACTCACATTCAGAGGGAACAGTAGATATGGTTGAATTTTAGTCAACTAACTCATCCTATCAGATTGTATGTGATGCAGTGTGAATTTGTGTCAATTCATACCTAGTTATTACTAATTCCAATCATATGAAAGTTTGATCAATTTCAGAACCTTTAGAATTCATGGCACAATTACACATATAAGCACAGGCTTTCATAGAGATGACAATTAGGATCCAATTTCAAACTCTAAACCTAGAATCATGATAACCCAATGAAACAGGAAAAGTATGAGACTAAAGCCAGACATGTGAAGAATCCTAGTCATGCTCTCAATATGAATCAGGAACTAATAGTCAATAAGTCAAAGAAAGATTTAAACTTAAGACAAAGCATCATAATAGGATCTCAACATAACAGGCTAAAGATGAGCCAACTAAGAAGCTTCAAGACTAATTATCATAGCAACTTGCACAAAGATATGAAATAAACTATGGAATGATGGGAAGATAATCAACCAGAACCAAATCATGGACAAGTGCATGGCAGATAAGATAAAAAATGAAGTAAAGAAGAGCATGGAGATGAAGAAAAGAAGGATGTGTAGAAACAGTAGAAAAGCTAGACCATGAAAGCCAGAAAGAAACCTAGTTCTATGAATCATTACAGTCAAAGGCAACAAGAGTAGTTAAAATGACACAGAAAAGCTGAACTTCTCAATATTAGAGTGAAAAGCCATGTGATCAAAACAAAGCATATAACAGATAAAATCCTATCACTAACAGGCCCAAAAGGACACAGGGACACACAGGAGATGAACAAGTTAAGGAGTCAGGGTGGCCACAGAGAAATAGATAAAGACTCACAGCCTGAGAAGATAAGCAGAAGGGTCCTAGACTAGCATGATAACAAGAGATAAAAATCATAAAAACAACATAAACCCTATGACTAACATGTTCAAAGGAATTAGTCAAGAATTTAAAAAGAAACAGGTTGGCAGATAAGGATATACAGGACCCTATACTAGCATGCGAAGCTCAAACTTGAGATAAGAACAGAGTTACCAAAAGAGAACCAAGAATAGCCTTACAACTAACATATGAAACGCAAATCAATCAGAACATGCAAGGCAAGGATATACAGGGCATATTAAAACAGAACTGAAATAAACAAAAAGAAAAGGAACAGAATATCAACAAGAACAATCTATACTTATCATGCGAACACAAAAATCATAGAAGTCAGGACCCAAACATGTAAGAAATCACAGACCTATCCTAATAAACTAAAGAAAACTAAAGGGTGAGGGACTTAGCTTGCGGGGCCGGTCCCCCGAGCTTCCTATTCTTTTCTTTTCCTTTTTATTCTCTCATACTCTCAGGCTCCTTTTTATTCCTTCTTGTTTTCTTTTTCTTATTCTTTTCCGGATCTTTTTTTTTTCAATCTTTTCTGTTTCTTCTTTCAAGGCTTAAAGACGAAGCCTTTTTGAGATTTGGGTTGCAAGAGGGTGTTCAGGAGTGTAAAAAGGGTGGATCTGGGGGTGGTTTTGATTTTGGGGTCACCGGAGTTAGGTTTCCGGTGACCTTATTTTGGATATTTGAGGCGATACGGGAAGATTCGAGGGTAGCCAGTGGTATGAGTGGATAGATCTAGTGGAGAGGAATAGAACGACATTGGTTTCATGTGGTTCTTCATACTTTGGGTGGTCACCGGTGTAACTCCGGTGACCGGGGTTTTGAAGAGCAGGGTATTTTCTGGGTTCTTTCTGGAGCAAAGAAGAAGGAGAAGAAGAGGGAAGGGATGTTGAAAGGCCGGCGACCACCGTGGAGGGTGGTGGCCGCCATGGCCGCCTAGGGTTTTCTGAGGTTGAAGAAGGAGATGAAGAAAGAAAGGAGAGGCGGCTGATATTAGGGTTGTGAAAATGGCTAAAATGAAACGGCCGTTCAGACAAGGCCTTTTTATAGGCCAAACGTCCCAGATAATCTCGACCGTCCATTTGATGGAGATCAACGGTCTGAGAAGGGCGTTACTAAAACGACGTAGTATTGTCGTTTATGAGACTAAGGTCTCACACCCTTGGATCACATTGAATGAACGGCTGAGATTAAATCTCAGCATTAATTAATTCTCTTATAATTCAACCATTATTCTCAGCCGTTGATTTGATGAGATGAACGGCTGAGATCACCTCTGCTCACAACCTTTGGACCGGATCTGTTTGGGCTTAAGGGCTGGGCCAACGATTTGGACCACAATTGGCCCAAATTCATTTACACAGCATATATATTTTTGTATTTTTTGATTTTAATAATTTTTATGCATTTTCTTTTATTTTTTTTTTCTTTTTCTTTTTATGAAAAAATATAAATCCTAATTTACTACCTACTCTAATTTCCTAGTATTTTTGGTAATTTTCTGCTATTTTTTCTTTATTTCTACTACTTAAGCTATTTTACTAATTTTCTAATTAACTAGACTAACAAATTAATTACTACTATGTTTGATTTTTTCTAATTTTTACTTATTCAAACACACAAAAATATAACTAATTTCAAGCAAAGCAAGTAATTGCACTCAAAAATATATTTATTTTAATTTTGGAATTATTTGCCTGGTGCAAAAATCATGTGCTCACAGCTGCCCCTCTTTGCTCGGGAACACGAAGAGTTTCAGTGCAAAGATAAGTGAGCAGTAATGAGAGATTTTTGCACATCGGCATATTCCGTGAAAGCATTTTGAAAACCTTTTGACCGCACCCTGCTTTAGAGGTTGCCTACATATCCTGGGCTAAACAGGAATCAGGTCAGTGTAGTTCGGGAAGGTCTGGCAGTTTTAAAAACTACCAGACTCACTGTTGCATTGACACTGTTGAGATCTGCTGACTTACTCCTTATTACACCGGGGAAAATGTAAAATGAAGAAGCTATTCTAAGCTATGATCCTACAATTACAATTGTTCCTAATCTAGCTTTTGCTCTTCTTCCCTTTCCGGTGATGCAGAATCTTCCTCTTTTTTGTTGATTTTCTTTGATGCTGACTCTCTTTTTTGTTGATTTTCTTGTTTTTTTTCTTGTTGTCTCTCTTTTTTTGATTTTCTTGATCTCGAGATGAACCTGCTTAAAACAAAACAACAAACTACCCTTTTTTCTTTTTCTGCCCCAGTGTGGGCTTTTTAACCGTATAAACCATGATATGCAAAAATATTCCCGTATTAGAAGGTGGGCGCCTAACGTAAATTAAACGTGCGATGCGATGCGTAAAATATTCCCGTATTTGAAGGCGGGCGCCTAACGTAAATTAAACGTGCAATGCAAATGCGTAAAATATTCCCGTATTTGAAGGCGGGCGCCTAACGTAATTGAAACGTGCAATGCGAATGCAGAAAATTATTCCCGTATTTGAAGGCGGGCGCCTACAAGCAATTAAACGTGCAATGCGAATGCGAGAAAATATTCCCGTATTTGAAGGCGGGCGCCAACGTAAATTAAACGTGCAATGCGATGCAGAAAATTATTCCCGTATTTGAAGCTGGGCGCCAACGAAATTAAACGTGCAACGCAAATGCGAAAAATATTCCCGTATTTGAAGGTGGGCGCCTAACAGAATTTAAACGTGCAATGTGAATGCAGAAAATATTTCCGTATTTGAAGGTGGGCGCCTAACGTAAATTAAACGTGCAATGCAAATGCAGAAAATATTCCCGTATTTGAAGCTGGGCGCCTAACTGAATTTAAACGTGCAATGCGATGCAAAAAATATTCCCGTATTTGAAGGTTGGCACCTAACGTAAATTAAACGTGCAATGCAAATGCAGAAAATATTCCCGTATTTGACGGTGGGCGCCTAACAGAATTTAAACGTGCAATGCGAATGCGAAAATATTCCCGTATTTGAAGGTGGGCGCCTAACGAAATTAAACGTGCAATGCAAATGCGTAAAATATTCCCGTATTTGAAGGTGGGCGCCAACGTAATTTAAACGTGCAATGCGATGCGAAAATTATTCCCGTATTTGAAGGCGGGCGCCTAACGTAAATTAAACGTGCAATGCGAGAAAATATTCCCGTATTCGAGGTGGGCGCCTAACAGAACGTAAACGTGCAATGCGAATGCGAAAATATTCCCGTATTTGAAGGTGGGCGCCTAACGTAATTGAAACGTGCAATGCGAACGTGAAAATATTCCCGTATTTGAAGCGGGGCGCCTAACAGCAACTTAAACGTGCAATGCGAATGCGTAAAAATATTCCCGTATTTGAAGCGGGGCGCCTAACGTAAATTAAACGTGCAATGCAAATGCAGAAAATATTCCCGTATTTGAAGGCGGGCGCCTAACGTAATTTAAACGTGCAACGCGATGCGAAAATTATTCCCGTATTTGAAGGCGGGCGCCTAACAGAATTGAAACGTGAAATGCAGAAAATATTCCCTCAGCCTGAGGACTGGGGAGTGGATTTCAAAAGATATTACCTTCCTCTTTTTGGTATTTTTCTTTTTACCAACTTATCTCTTGCTTGTGAATTTCTCCACTTATTCGGCAGACTTTCTCTTTTTGGTATTTTAAATTTTCCACATTGGTCACATTCACTTTAAAGTTATTAGTGACAATTTGTTCCTGCATGAAACAAAATTTATTAGATATAAACTGCTGGCAACTGGCATCTGCCGTCCCCACTTCTTATTGCTTCCTTTGTTTTTGCTTTTTCATGTTGCATGGCTTTCGACTTCTTGCCCCTTGCAGACTCTTTTTGTATTTTTCTCAATTTCTTCATTTTTGTTTTGTTTTCTTTTCTTTGGCCATGTTTGCCAAGCTTCTTTATTCCTTTCCCCAATCTTCCATTCTTTCTGATCCAGTGTTATTTCAACTTCCGTTATCAGGAGCTGGTAGTTAGCTCTCAAAAGGGTAAACAATGAAATGCAGAGAAAATGAAAGAAAGGTAAGGGTATTTTGGAGAGATGACAGAACTTATCTGGGTATTTGCTGGCTGATTCCGCTGACCATGCCATGTATTTAAACTCTGACCCAGTTCGTTCCAATCATTATTCTGACTCTGAATTGCCTTTGACCCAAACCAATACTCCTTTTTGTCGCCTTTTCTCTTTTGATAGTCCTCACGATCGCCTTACGGTGCCTCGAAAGGTTTTCACCAATACGACTCTCTCATTTATTCTCTCAACCTCGCAATCATCTCACAGTGCCGATTAAGGTTTTCACTGATGAGACTCTCTCATTTTATTTCTCTCAACCTCACAATCGTCTCACAGTGCCGGCTAAGGTTTTCACCGATGAGACTCTCTCATTTTTTATTTTTCCATTTTTCCTTTTTGTATTTCGTTTTCTGTACCACGGGTATTATCCGATGCTTCGCTCCTCCTTCGTTGTATTCGTTGTTATTTCAGAATCGATCAGAAGGTCTTTCTTTGGACTGTAACGTGGCTTTTGGACGGGTTAAGAAAGAAAGATATAAAGGCTCAAAATTTCAACGAGGGTTAAAAATATTTACAACTCTCCGAATTATTAAAACATAACTTCTGCCCCAGTTTCAATATGTGGGGAATTTTTGGATTTTTTCTTTATTGTGACTGAACCTCAGAGAGGCTGCCTACGTACCCTTTCGGGATCAAGTCATACGTAGTTCATCCAACTTCAAAAGTTAGATGGATTTCTTTTTGACTTTTTCCCGATTTTTGTCTTTTTTTTTTTTTTTTTTTTCATTTTTTCATTTTCATTTTTTTTTTTTTCATTTTTCCATTATTTCATTTTTTCATTCTTGGCAATTTCGATCTTGTTGCACTAGAGCGATTCCGAGAGAGGGATATGAAAGAATTCATTCATTAAGGCTCAAAGGGGTTAACAATGGATAAAGTGTTTGGATAGAGAATAAAATGCCTTCGTCATTTCAATTCCGAAATCACAACAAAATACAAAACATACAATTGAAAAGGAATCATACATAGTATCTTTTGACTGCATCTGAATTGATAGCAGTCTCTACGCACTTTCCTTCAACATCGGTTAAGTATAATGCTCCATTGGACAACACCCGTGATACCACGAACGGTCCCTGCCAATTCGGTGCAAACTTGCCTTTTGCCTCTGCCCAATGTGGTAAGATACGCCTCAATACCACTTGTCCAACTTCAAACTTTCGAGGTCGTACCTTCTTATTATATGCTCTGGCCATTCTCCGCTGATACAACTGTCCATGGCAGACCGCGGCCAATCTCTTCTCATCAATCAAATTCAACTGTTCTAACCGGGCCTTTACCCATTCATCGTCATCTATCTCATATTCGGCTATAATTCGCAATGACGGTATTTCTATTTCTGCGGGTATAACGGCCTCTGTTCCATACACCAGAGTATAAGGTGTGGTTCCGATAGAAGTACGTACCGTCGTGCGGTAACCCATGAGAGCAAAGGGTAACTTTTCATGCCATTGCCTGGATCCCTCCACCATTTTCCGGAGAATCTTCTTGATGTTCTTATTTGCCGCCTCTACTGCACCATTCGCCTTTGGCCTGTAAGGCGTGGAATTGCGGTGCGTGATCTTAAACCTTTCACAAACTTCCGCCATGAGATGACTGTTTAAATTGGCTCCATTGTCTGTGATAATCACCTTGGGGATTCCAAATCGGCATATGATATTCTCGTGCACAAAATCCACCACCGCTTTCTTCGTCACCGCCTTGAATGTCTTAGCTTCGACCCACTTGGTGAAATAATCAATTGCAACCAGGATAAACCCGTGCCCATTAGAAGCGGCTGGATCTATTGGGCCGATGACATCCATGCCCCAAGCAACAAAGGGCCAAGGTGCTGACATTGTGTGCAACTCATAAGGCGGGGAATGGATCAGATCCCCATGCACCTGGCATTGATGGCATTTCTTTACATACCTGATACAATCACGCTCCATCGTGAGCCAGTAGTACCCCGCTCTCAAGATCTTCTTTGCTAAAACATATCCGCTCATGTGGGGTCCGCATACTCCAGCATGTACTTCAATCATGATTTCATCTGCTTGTTGTGCATCCACACACCGCAATAAGCCCAGATCTGGTGTTCTTTTGTATACCACTCCTCCACTGAAGAAGAATCCATTGGCTAGACGCCCGATGGCTCTCTTTTGGTCTCCTGTGGCTTGCTCCGGGTATTTGCCAGCTTTCAAGTATTCTCTAATATCATGATACCACGGCTCTCCATCCGACTCTTCTTCCACAACGAAGCAATAAGCATTCTGATCTCGGACTTGGATCTGGAGCGGATCTATGTATGTCTTGTCCGGATGATGCAACATAGAGGACAATGTGGCCAAAGCATCCGCAATCTCATTGTGCATTCTCGGGATATGCTTGAATTCTATAGACCGGAATCTTTGAGACAACTCGTGCAAACAATACCGATATGGTATCAATTTCAAATCTCGTGTCTCCCATTCCCCTTGAATTTGGTGTACCAAGAGATCCGAGTCACCCATGACCAAAATCTCTTGAATACCCATGTCAATCGCCATCCTTAATCCCAAGATGCATGCCTCATATTCGGCCATATTGTTGGTACAGAAAAATCGAAGCTGAGCTGTAACGGGATAGTGTTGACCCGTACTTGAAATGAGTACCGCTCCGATACCAACGCCCCTACTGTTGACGGCTCCGTCAAAGTACATTTTCCATCCTGGCCTCTCCTCTTGCTCCATCTCCTCGACAAGCATTGCCTCTTCATCCGGAAAGTATGTTTTCAATGGCTCATATTCATCATCCACCGGATTTTCGGCTAAGTGGTCCGCAATAGCTTGTGCCTTCATTGTCGTACGAGTTACATAGATAATGTCGAATTCTGTGAGCAGAATCTGCCATTTGGCCAGTCTTCCCGTAGGCATAGGCTTCTGAAATATATACTTGAGAGGATCCAGTCGTGATATCAAGTACGTGGTGTATGCCGACAAATAATGCTTTAGCTTCTGAGCTACCCAAATCAACGCACAACAAGTTCTTTCCAGTTGGGTATACTTCACCTCGTAGGATGTAAACTTTTTGCTGAGGTAGTAGATGGCTTGTTCTTTCTTGCCTGTCTCATCATGTTGACCCAGTACACAACCGAAAGAGTTATCTAGCACCGTCAAATACAAAATCAGAGGACGCCCTGGTTCCGGAGGAACTAACACCGGAGGATTGGCCAAATATTCCTTGATCTTGTCAAAGGCTTCCTGACACTCGTCGGTCCATTTAACTGCTGCGTCTTTCTTCAGCAACTTGAAAATTGGCTCGCATGTTGATGTCAACTGAGCAATGAACCGACTAATGTAATTCAACCTTCCTAATAAGCTCATGACCTCCTTCTTGTTCTTCGGCGGAGGTAGACTTTGAATAGCTTTGATCTTTGATGGATCCAGTTCAATACCTCGCCGACTCACAATAAACCCCAGTAGTTTCCCTGAAGGTACTCCAAAAGCACACTTCGCCGGATTGAGTTTTAGATTGTACCTCCGGAGTCTTTGGAAAAACTTCCTCAAATCTTTCACATGATCAGGTTGTTTTCTGGACTTTATAATGACATCGTCCACATATACTTCAATTTCTCGATGCATCATATCGTGAAACATTGTGGTCATTTCCCTCATGTAAGTTGCCCCGGCATTCTTCAATCCAAATGGCATTACTCTGTAACAATACGTTCCCCAAGGTGTAATGAAGGCAGTTTTCTCAGCATCTTCTTCGTCCATCGGGATCTGGTGATAACCTGCATAACAGTCCACAAACGAACCGATCTCATGCTTGGCGCAATTGTCGATCAATATGTGAATGTTTGGCAATGGGAAGTCATCCTTCGGACCGGCTTTGTTGAGGTCTCTATAGTCTACACACACTCTGGTTTTGCCATCTTTCTTCGGGACCGGCACAACATTTGCCAACCAGGTGGGGTATTTGGTAACTCTTATGACCTTTGCCTCAAACTGCTTATTCACCTCTTCTTTTATCTTCACGCTAATGTCCGTTTTGAATTTCCTCAGCTTTTGTTTTACTGGCCGGCATTCCGAGTAGATAGGCAACTTGTGTACCACTAGATCTGTGCTAAGCCCGGGCATGTCATCATAGGACCAGGCAAAGATGTCCTTAAATTCATGTAACAACCTTATCGATTCATCCCTGAGGGGTGCCTCTAAATGCACACTAATCTTTGTTTCTCGGACATCATCTTCGCTCCCCAAATTTACAGATTCCGTATCACTCAGATTTGGTTTGGGTTTTTCCTCGTATTGTTTCATGTCCTTACTTATTTCCTCCAGGGCTTCCTCATCCTCACATTCTATTTCACTATCTTCCTCGATTTCTTGTATAGTAGCGTGATTGTCGGAACTGGGTCTAGAATCCTTCACGCATGACATGGCATTGGAATCAACAC
Organism: Nicotiana noctiflora; assembly: GCA_032618575.1. NCBI lineage: Eukaryota > Viridiplantae > Streptophyta > Magnoliopsida > Solanales > Solanaceae > Nicotiana > Nicotiana noctiflora. The sequence goes on from JASVEL010009724.1 coordinate 42,196, forward strand.
ATGCAAAACTGTACAAAAGGAAAAATAAAGAAAAATAAGGCAAAAGTGAAGAAAAAGGAAAAACTGCATTTCATTAATAAAAGAAACGAACAATGTTCGGGATACATGGTGATTTTTTTTTTTCATGAGGGGAATGGGGAAATTATAAAATAACAACTTTCGGGGAAACAATGATGAAATTTCGAGCTAACTACCAAGACTCCTTCCGGATAAGGAAAGGAGTAGCTTCCCAATTGTTCAATGTGACTCTGGGCCCCACAAATTGCACGTCCATGTTGCTCGTGCCTTCCCCTGCTTCAATCGTATTCACCTCCCAGAACATTTTCTTAAAACCAAGCATTTCTTCATCAAGTTGGGTCTCAATGCACTTTGCTGCAGCAGATGGTTGATATTTTGTACCAGGCCTGATAAAGATGTCGGATAATTTGGGTATGGGTTTGGGCAAGGTCCAGTTTTTCTTGGCTTTAGAGGCTCTTCGGATATCGGCAAAGGTGGGTTTGAACCCTAAGCCGAATGTACCTTTATTCTCCGGAAGCTGAACTGGTTGAGTGACTCCCTGCAGTGTTTTACCTAATCCCCTTCCCGGTGCAAATCCGTTTCTCAGCATTTCTCTGGCCACCATTACAGCAGTTGGTGCCAACATCCGGGTTGATAACTTTTCTCCTTCAGCAACCCTATTCACCTCAACAGCATCCATCACTTGGTAGACCCAAGGACCCCGATCCCCATCAGTACCGTCAAAAGGTGCTACCACGTTACAAGCATTTTCCTCTCCGTGTACAACAATCTCTTGCTGCTCCCATTCAAACTTGACCATCTGGTGTAGAGAAGATGGTACCGCTTTAGCCGCATGAATCCAGGGTCGACCTAACAGCAAGTTATATGATACGGCAATATCGAGCACCTGGAACTCCATCGTAAAATCAACGGGACCGATGGTCACTTCCAAAATAATGTCCCCCAACGTGTTCTTACCTCCGCCGTCAAACCCTTTCACATTGATACTGTTTCTCCGGATTCTATCCGGGCTAATGTTCAGCTTCCCTAGAGTTGACAACGGGCAGATGTTCGCGCTCGATCCATTGTCAATCAATACCCTAGTCACGACTGACTCTTCACTCTTTACCGTGAGGTACAATGCTTTATTGTGTTCAGTTCCTTCCACCGGCAACTCCCTATCAGAGAAGGTGATTCTATTGGACTCGAAAATTTTGCTGGTAATCTTCTCCAAATGACACACCGAAATCTTCTCCGGAACATGAGCCTCATTTAGAATCTTCATAAGAGCCTTCCGGTGCTCCTCTGAATGTATCAACAAAGATAACAAAGAAATCTGGGCCGGGGTCTTTCTTAATTGCTCGACCACTGAGTACTCTTGTGACTTCATTTTCTTAAGAAATTCTTCTGCTTCCTCCTCCGACACTGGCTTCTTCAGCTGACTTTCTTTTACCGTTTTCATCTTTCTCAGTTCTTCTGGAGCAAAACACCTTCCAGATCGGGTAAGTCCATGCGTTTCGTTAATTTCACCAGAAATCTCTTTTCCCTTGTAAACTACTGTTACCTTGTTATAGTTCCAAGGCACAGTCTTTGTATTCACCACTGGTATTTGCACTACTGGTTTTATGATTACTGGCTCTGCACTTGCTCCTTTCACAGTCACGATCGTCTTTGCACCCGGAACTACCACCTTTAAACCTCCCATCACTACTGGCTTTGGTTTCTCAACAATTACTTCCTCTTTCACAATTTCTTTTTCTAACTTGTCACTCGACTTTATCATCATGACGGCCTGAGATGGTTTTTGATTGCCATCACCCTGCACCAGTTCTATCATATTCGTTTCGTGGTGATTCGGCAATGGATTCTGGGTAATGTTTGGGGCCTCGGGAGCCTGCACCTCAATTCTCCTCTCATCGATAAGATCTTGAATGGCATTCTTTAATTGCCAACACTTCTCAGTATCGTGGCCCAATGTTCCCGAACAGTATTCACATCTGACAGAAGAATCAAGATTTTTCGGGGGTGGGTTCGGATTTTTTGGTGCGATTGGTCTCAACATCCCCAATTCTTTCAACCTGTGGAAAAGACTAGTATATGACTCTCCGAGAGGAGTGAATGTCTTTCTTGCTTTGTTTCTCCAATTAGCGTCCGGCCTGGGTCTATTCTGGTTTCGGTAAGGTTTAGGGGTTGGGTATGTGTTTTGGGTATGGTACACATTGTGTGGAGCTTGAGCTCTCCACACGTGGGGTGGTGGTGGTGGATAAGCTTGGGTTTGAGGGTGATGGTAATGTGGTACAGTCGGTGGGTATGGTGGCGGTGGTGGGTTATATGGGCTTGGTGCATTGTAGGGATTTGGCGGGTAAGATGGTGGTGGTGGATTATATGGGGTTGACGGGCTTGGTGGGTGTTGGCGGTAAGGTCTGGGTGGGTTATAATGTGGGTTGCGACTCCATGGCCTGCTTTCAACGGTTGCCACTTCTTCTTTCTTCTTCTTTCCCATCACTCCTCCGCTTCCACTCTGTATAGCTTGATTGGTGGCTTTGATAGCCGAAAAACTCATAATTTTGTTTGTCTTCAAACCCTCTTCTACAAAACTTCCCATTTTCACAACTTCGTTGAAACTTTTTCCAATTGCTAACACTAGATGGCCGTAGTATGTTGGATCCAAAGCTTGCAGAAAACAATCCACCATCTCTCCTTCTTTCATTGGTGGATCCACTCTAGCGGCCCGTTCCCTCCATCTAAAACCGTATTCTCTAAAGCTCTCTCCTGGCTTTTTCTCCATCTTGGTAAGGGATAACTTGTCGGGTATGATCTCCAAATTGTACTGAAAGTGGCCAGCGAAAGCTTGCGCTAAGTCATCCCAAACGAACCATCTTGTATGGTCCTGTCGGGTATACCATTCCAGAGCTGATCCACTCAAACTTTGGCTAAAGTACGCCATTAACAATTCATCTCTACCTCCCGCGCCTCTCATCTTGCTACAATATCCTCTTAGATGAGCTACCGGATCCCCATGTCCGTTGTACATGTCGAACTTGGGCAACTTAAATCCTGCAGGAAGCTGCACCTCAGGGAACAAACACAGGTCTTTGTAGGCTACACTTACTTGCCCTCCCAGCCCTTGCATATTGCGGAAAGCATTCTCAAGACTCTTCACTTTCCGAGCCATCTCTTCCTGCCCGGCACTTGCTTCTATCATCGGAGCGTGAGACTCGTGTTGTCTGAAAGTAGGCTCCGGAGGGTAGTAGTGAGGATCCTGGATATGGAATATTGGTTCACTAGAAGATTTGTGGATAACAGCGGGCGGAGGTGCCACATATACAGGAGCGACTTGTGGTATAGGAGGTGGTGCTTGCTTGGTTGTAGGTGGTGGCATTTGGGAGGTGGAAGCATAGTATTGAGGGTAGTCGGGGTAGGTGGAGGACGAGTTCATTGTTGGTGGCTCAGGGTTAGGATTGGCTGGAGGGACATATGCAGGGTTAGCAGGGTAGGCTGGTAGTGGTTGACCTCTCGACCAAGCCTGGTACATTTCAGCCATCTGTTGTCTTAACTTGTACATTTCTTCTTTCATCCCCGCCACATCCACGATCTCTTCTTCGTGAGCAGGGTCTACAATGGTCTCCTCGATCTCCTGGGATACAGCCTTTGTCATCTTTTTGGATCTGGTGTTGTATGAGTGGGTAGCCAGTATGCCAGTTGCCTAGAAAATCTGGACTCACAAACATCAACACTCGTTAGTTGTTAGCGCATGAATAAGATGTAACGACTTTAAAAACAAACACATTTGCTCGAGTCGTTATGCATCATCCCGGCCACTGCTCACTTCAATCATCTTTTCTTTTTCCGCTCTTTTGTTCTCTTTCTTTCTTTTCTTCTTTTCTTTTCTTTTCTTTTTTGCTTTTTCTCTTTTCTTGCTTTTCTCTCTTTTTTCTTTTCTTGCTTTTTCTTCTCTCTCTTTTTCTCTGCCGTTTTCATAATCACGCTCCTATTTATTTGCCTAGCGGATATGAAGGAAATGACATAAAGTAAAAGAATTGGTAACAACACTTTGTTTTCTCATTGATAATTCAAAACCTTGATTACAAAGAAAAATAAAAAGACGATGCATGACCTAAGAGTACATTAATGCACCTAGTGCCCGCGAGGCATCGTTCGGCCTTGCCGCGGGCCTATATGCTAAACCCCTTTGAAGCCTATCCAGGTCGGCCATGACTTGTTGTACAAAAAACTTCACTGCAGATACAAAAGTCCTCCGAGTCATATCTTCACAAAGCTGAGTCTTTCGGGTGATGTACTGGGCGATGCGAACAATCTTTTCTCTGATGACCCCTTTTTCTTGCAATAGCCGACTTATTTGTTGAGTGCGAGCATCCAAGGTGTGTTGGTTGTCCTTTTGCACTTGTTGCAGCTTCAATTCTAATCTCGCCATAGTCGTGTAGCAGTGCTCTCTTTCTTCTTCAAGATCTTTGATGATCTTGTTACTTTTGACTGTGGCTGAGATCATTTTCTTTCTAAGTTGAGCTATTTCAACATCGTGCTTGTCATGTAGCTGCCGGACCAACTTGGCTCTTTCCTCGGCGTCTTTGTCCATTTGCTTCCGAGCCTTGACTAACTCTTTTTCAGCTACGTCCAAATCAAAGCTATAGTCGTTCACTTTCCGCCGGAGAATCTCAATTAACTTTTCATCTCGGGCTGAACGAGCTGGGGTCTCGGATGCAATTTTCATCTGAGCTATTTGAGCCTTCAACACATCATTTTCTTTCTTCAGCTGTTTCTTTTCTCCTTCATCGGATGCTGCTTGTAAGCCACTTTCGAAATGAAGATTTCTCAGCTTATCTTCCAACAGACTGATTTTGGCCTTATATTCTTTCTCCTTGGCCGCCCATTTCAGATTTTCCTCGGATTGCTCTATCAGGTCTTGTAAGTGAGGTCTCTTTGAAAGACGTTCGTGTTCAACCCCTCGTCGGTACCATGTGGAGTACCCAGGTGATATCTCCTGTGAGCACATGATTTTTGCACCAGGCAAATAATTCCAAAATTAAAATAAATATGTTTTTGAGTGCAATTACTTGCTTTGCTTGAAGTTAGTTATATTTTTTGTGTGTTTAAATAAGTAAGAAATTAGAAAAAATCAAAAAAAATAGTAGTAATTAATTTGTTAGTTTAGTTAATTAGAAAATTAGTAAAATAGCTTAAGTAGTAGAAATTAGGGAAAAAATAGCAGAAAATTACCAAAAAATATTAGAAAATTAGAGTAAATAGGAAATTAGGTTTTGTAATTTTTCATAAAAGGAAAAGAAAAAAAAAGTATAAAAGAAAATACATAAAAAATCATTAAAATCGAAAAATACAAAAAAATAGGTTGTGTAATAAATCTGGGCCAAATGTGAGTCCAAATGGATAGCCCAGTCACTAGGCCCAAAGGTAACCCGGTCCAGGCTTTTAATGGACTTGATCCCAGCCGTCCAACTTCATTGATCTAACGGCTGGGATATTTAGTGGAATTATTGGTTTAATTAATTGTAGGAGATTTGATCTGAGCCGTCTGCGTGATTTAATCCAACGGCCAAAGACCTTAGCCTCGTTAACAATCGAACGACGGCGTTTAAGTAACGCTCATTCAGGGCCGTCGATCTTGATCAAACGAACGACCGAGATTATCTCGGATATTTGGCCTATAAAAAGGGCTTGTCTGAAGCGGCCGCCTCATTCCTTCTTTTGCTTAACCCTAGCCGCCCTAAATCCTCCCCAATTCTCTCATCTTCTTCATCATCTTTACCCTAGGCGGCCATGGCGGCCACCACCTTATACGGTGGTCGCCGGCCATTCCCTTCACTCCCTTGCCTTCTTTTCTTTCTTCTTCACCTTAAAACACCCAGAAACCCTAAGAAACCAAACAATGAACCACTGCCTGAAACCAATACCAATCGATTCCTTTTCATGAGATCTACCCAATCATACTAGCCTCCACCCTCGAATCAAACCCAGTCGCTTCGAATATCCCAAAAAGGGTCGTCGGAACCCTAACTCCGGCGACCCCAAGTTCAACCCCAATCAAGACTTGTCCTTTACCATCCATAAAACACCCCTTTTGCAATCAAAACTCAAAAAGGCCTCGTCTTTAGGCCTGAAAGAAAAACAGAGAAGGAAAAGAAAAAGAATCTGGAAAAGAATAAGAAAAAGAAAACAAGATTGAATAAAAAAGAAGCCTGAGGGTCTGGGAGAGTCTGAGAGATTAGAGAAACAGAGAAAAGAAAGAGATTAGGAAGCTCGGGGGACAGGCCCCGCGAGCTAAGTCCCTGATCCCTTTGTTTGCTTTCTATGCTTTATTTCTATGTATTTTTGTTTTGATTTGCATGCTTATGAGTGTTTGTTTATTTCTGTTTGTCATGTTTTTCTCCTTTATTTGCTTTGCATGCTTCTCTGATAGACATAGATTATTACATTAGCTTCTTCTTTGTTTCATGCCTTCTTTGCTTGATTTCGCATGCTTTGACTTGTTCTTTCAAGATCATGTTTAGTACTAGGGTTCTATTTCCATCTCATCCTCATATGTGTGTTCTGTTTCTGCTGAGTACACTGGTTCTTGATTGTTGGCTTGCAATATCATGACTATCTGTATTCTCTGTTTTTTTTGGCATAATTAGTTCAATTGTTCTCTTTTAGTATTATGTGGCTGGTAGTTTTATGTTGATGTCCCAGTGTTTCTTTGTCTACTATAGTATTGAGGTCCCTCACCTTGTAGTTTTCAGTAGTTCTTTTGTCTTCATGCATGTTTTGATTCTGATATTATGTTTAATTGCTTGTCTTTCATTGTCACTCGGTTTTGTATTAGATTACATTTTGTTGGCTTGCAATATCTCAACTGCTTCTCTTTCTGTGTCTTCATATGTTTAGTCTTAGTAGAAGCTTGGTTATCTTTACTCATCTCTTATGTCAAGAACATCCTAAGTATGATTTGGGGTTTTCAGTGGCTCATTTAGCATAAAGAAGTTTTAACTAAGCTTGTTTAATGATTAATTGACACTGTGCTGTGATATGTGAGTTTGTAAGTCTATTGATTAGGATTCAACAATATTCAAACCTTTTCTTTGAATTTTGATTAATTGATAAACAACTCTGATTTCATTGGCCATGTGTGCAAATATTTGTGAAACTAGCTATGTTTGTAATAGCTTTGTGTTAATGAGAGCACTGTTAATATCTATCATGCCTAGGGGATTTGGTTATAGCTGTTAGTGTTAGGTTCCTTGGAAGTGGTTAGTTTTTAAATAGGATAAAACACTGAAAATGATCATAATTAAGCTATAAGTTTAACAATTGGCCTGAGAATGGTCAACCTTGCAAAGGGTTGACCAATTCTGTGAGCCCTAACACACAGTCCACCTTAAAACAGTGGCTGGTTGTGCAAAGGGCTATGTCTGCAAATGCAGACTAGCCCAGGCTCTATATTGAGCCCTGAACAACAAAGTGGCCAAACCTGTAAAGGTTTTGGGCCTAGCTGTTCAGTATATGGCTTTAATAGCCCAAGCTAAGTCTCAACTTGAGACTGGCTAAAATTTAAATAGTTTAAACATAACAATAAAACAGGCTATGCCTGCAAGTAGCTTTAATTAGGAATAAATGGGTCTTAATTGATTGGAATTAACTTAAAAATGGCTAAATTTGAAATAGTTCTTAAAATGAAACTGGCCAGCCCTTAAATACTAATGCTAGGGCTGGCTATTAGTTAAATAGTTCAAAACAAGCTGAAAATCTGCCCTAGGCAAGCTAGTAAATCAGCAGTGCTCTTAGGGACACAATTGGGTATTGAAAAGGTAAAATAGTAACTAGTTAGAACTTAAAAGGGTAATTGAGTCATTCATGCTCCTGATTTCTGCAATTTTGCAGAGATTTAGGGTATAATGGTCTCCTAAAAATGGGAAATCTGTAAAAATCTCAAACCCCTAAGGTCATACTAGTAAAAACCATAAAAGAGAATCTTTGGAACCTTCCAGCACATGCTGGAAGGGTTTTGATAACTGAAATGGGGACTTAAGTGTAGAATTAGTAATTTTAGGAGGGGGAGAAGTGGGATAAAATCCCATAACTTTCTCCCCAAGTATTCAGCCCTAAAGGTTAGCTATAAATATCTCTTAAAAGGGGCTGAAAAGGGGGTTCCATTGGAGAGTAATCTGAATATATTTGGGTTCGAAAATCTGAGTAATAGAGAAATATATCTGGGGTTCCAAGCTTAATCAATCTGAAATATATAGGCTGTTATAATTAAGCAATACAACAGTAGAATTTTCTGGGTTTCCTATCGGATTTCATTGGGTTATCTACCTGGGTCTTCTCTGTTTGCTGTGGATTTTGCTACTGCTGTGTGCTGTGTTTCCTTCTCTTCACTATTGCATTCATTGTTGATTGAGTCCATTGTTGATTACTTCTCATCCCTTAGACTCATTGGTCCTCTTTCTATTTGATCCAGGTACACTTCTCTATTTCTAATGAAGATGTAGTTGCTGAAATGCTGTAATGGAATGAAGAACTTAATTTAATCCATTTTGCCATTTTTGTATTACTTAATCAGTAGCTTAATTGTAATAGTATAGTAGATGAAAAACAAAAAAAACAGAAACAATGTAATAGTTAGTAGTATAGTGGTAGTGTAGTGTAGATAGCTTAACACTTAGTTTAATTAGGAAAATGCTCTAAAACATAAGTTAGTTAAAAAATAGTTTCTGAATCATTAATCATTCACTCACAGTAGATTCGTAAATCACAGTCATATATTAGGATTCATTCAAATGCGGATAAGTTTAAACATTAGATTAAACAGTGAGTAACTCGTGATTGGGTTAAGTATGTTGTATTGAGTTAAGGTCATGGTAAAATCAGTAGTATGAGTGTTTCTCAAAAGTCACGTAGATATAGATGCTTAGGATCATTGTAATTGAGTAATTGGAATGTTTAAATCCTGCTTGGATAGTTCAATTAATTCTAAGGGTCAAAGTCCAGTTATGAATACTCAATAGAGGAAGTGATTAGATATTGAAGTGGTTCAAGTAGGATGAATTGATGGTGATAAAAGGTGTAGTTAATCATTTAGTCTTAAATAATTTGTAGTTAATTAGTTTAATTACTCTTCGATTTTCCTTTAATAGACAGTCTTCTTAGAATTATTTTTAACCCTTAAACAGTAATTAGCATAACTCTAGTGATAAACATTGTACAAATTTCCTTAGTGTAATAATCTGGTAACATGGTTAGTAATTAGATCAGTAGAAGTGTAGATAAAAGTAACCTGTTAATTTGGTTCTCTTAATAAGTTGTAACCATAGAATATCCTGTACAATAGCTCTACTCTTTCATTGAATAAAATCAATCTGATTTCAATTCCTAAATCTTGTTGGTTCGCGTTTTATAGTTCTTTGCATTTATTGTTATTTCATATTACGTTTATCAGTTTTTGGCTCAATATGCAAACTATCTTTAAACTCCAATGTGAAGTTAATGAGGCCAGCGAGTTTAACCAAGGCATCCTGGATCTCGAAGTCATGTCCACGGAAAGTCCAGGCCCAACCACAACAAATTACACGGGCCCGGGATTCTTATTGTTACAAAATCGAATAAGGCAAAAACAATATGAAGCAAATGTAGTTAACAAAATAGGATCGAACTTTAAAATTAATTGGGACGAGCCTCGCCTGAATAACACCGGGGCCCCCATTTAGTAATGATATAAACGCAAATAGACTCGGGAAAGCTAATAGCCAATTCCATAGCTTCTCCCAAAAGATTTAAAAGCCGATAGACATTACTTTAGGGCACGATTTTAATATACCTTCCTACGAACGAGTGTGCACTTGGTGCGACTCAAATCCAAATCTCAGTAAAGCTGAAATACACCAAAAGTCATAGGCGTACTGGTTGCGATATGACTCGAGGCGTGTTTTCGCGATACCGCAAATTCCTAAAAATGATATTTAACGTAAAAGCACATTTTGTTGTTAAAATCTATAACTGAGTCAAACAAAAGTCAAGAACGACAGTGGAGCGACCATGCTAAAACCATGGAATCCGGGAGTGCCTAACACCTTCTCCCGGGTTAACAGAGTTCCTTATCCGGATCTCTGCTTCGCAGACATTTTAAAGAGTCAAAATTCCTCGGATTCGGGATCAACCGGTGACTTGGGACACCATTGTCATTCCCAAGTGGCGACTCTGATTAATCTCTAATAAAATCCCGAACCGATTGTCCTTAAATTGGAAAAACTCCTTCCCTTACGTTATTTTATCCGTTTCGGGTAATTGAGCGTCGGGGTATACCCTACAAGTGTATTTTATACATCTTACGCATGTACGGGGTAGTAAAAAGGGAGGTGTGACAGCTCTGGCGACTCTGCTGGGGATCCAACCCGGAATTTCGATTTCAGGGTTTAAGAACTCGAGCTCCTTAGAACTGCCGTTTGCGTTTTTGTTTGACTTCATTATATGATTTGAACAACATGCTATGTGCTTTATCGCTTTGATATTATGTGGACTGTATATAAAACTGTGCCGAAAACCCTTCTCTCTTCTCCCTCGGGGATGTGCTTACTGGTTGAGACTCCCCTTTCTGTTAAAGTCACCTTAAATTAAGAAAACAGAGGCCGGATAAGTTACAAAGCCGATTGACTCCGCGGGTCACCGGTACGTAGCCCCCTCCTCGATTCGAGTTGTCCGCTCGGGTACACGGTCTAGCAATCTATGAAACCGTAAGATTTTGAACATAGGTCTAGGACGATTATTTGCATCATATTTGACTTAGGGGACTCAACACAGGGGTTGGGTCCGTTTAGGACAGGTGACCCGGTATTGAAAAGACCGAGCATGCTATGTGTCCTTGATCGTTATGCGGACCGGCGGAAATCCCGAGATTAGAAAAATTGTTGAAAAGGAAAAAGAGAGAGGAAAATAATGATTTGTAGAAAATATGTACATGGAAAATTTGAAAATTTGGAAAAAATATGTGGAACATTTTTTTGAAATAATTGGTCAAATAATCTGACCGAACTACGCAAGTTTGATTCTCGCCATTAGGTGGGATACGTAGGCAACCCTTAAACGGGTCCAACCACACTTTTAGAAAAAGACCAAAAAGATTTTCTTTTCAAATAATCGAGGTGATTGCTATTTTTGGAAATGGCCGAATGTTCCGAAAGGACGACGGAAGGCTGTTTTTGCAAAAATGGCCACTTTGAAAATTATTTTCCTTTTCTTTAAAAATTGAAAACTTGCATTGAAAAAGATTTTTCCTTTTCTAAATAAAATCACCTTAATAAATGTGCAGGACGAGCACGATGATGAATGAACAATTTTCCCTAAATAAAATCCCTTTGGAGCTGAGGTTATGGTGGCAGGACACGGGATCCGATGGTCAAGACTGGGTCAAAAGGTACTTGAAAGGCCTTACGGGGTTACTCGAAATAGTTCCTCGAGGTGATGTGGTTAGAGCGTTGGTCACGTTTTGGGATTCGGCACACAACGTATTTCATTTCCCGGATTTTGAACTTACCCCGACTTTGGAGGAGATTGCCTTTTACATTGGGAAGACCGAGGTTCCGCTGAAAGGAAAATACCCGGTATCTCCGAGGACGGTGACAGTACATCGCTTCCTCGACTCTTTGAAAATTGCCCGGAATGTTCATAATGAAGATCTGGCCAACGGGTTTTGTTCTTTAAGCTTCATCTACAATAGGTTTGGACACGTTGGGGGTTTCAATGATCTTACCAACAAGCTATGTTGCAAGTCCAACCGGGCGAAATGGGAAGAACACCGGAGCTTCGCATTTTTGGTGGCATTTCTTGGAGTTGTTGTATTCCCGAGGAGAGATGGACATATCAATATAAAAGTCACCGGGGTAGCTACCACACTGATAGTACAAGAAAACTGTACTCTAGCCCCGATGATTGTTGCGGATATCTATCGTGCTTTGACTGCGTGCAAAGCGGGGGCTACTTTCTTCGAAGGGTGTAACTTGATCTTGCAAATTTGGCTAATTGAGCATCTGTGCCACCACCCTTCATTCTCGAGCTATGGTTCGGCCGATCGGACATGTTTGGAAGAGTTCAATGCGAGGACAAAGGAAGTAAAGTTGCCTGAAGGAGTCCAAGGTTGGATTGTGTATCTTCGATCACTAACTGACGGTCAAATTGATTGGACGTATGACTGGTTACCTCTTGACGAGGTGATATACATGCCAACGGAGGGATCGCCGTTTTTGATCATGGGTTTGAAGAGTATACAACCCTATGCCCCATACAGAGCCCTGCGACAGTTGGGTCGGTGTCAGATTATTCCAAGAGATGGGGATCTCAGTGTGCAAGTTGTGGAGATTGGTCCGGACGGGCAATTCCCGGAAGCAAAAATCCGGCAAATCTGGAACGAGTGCCAAAATTTAAAGATTGATACTTGTGTGCCGAATAGAGCAAAGGGGGAGATATCACCTGGGTACTCCACATGGTACCGACGAGGGGTTGAACACGAACGTCTTTCAAAGAGACCTCACTTGCAAGACCCGATAGAGCAATCCGAGGAAAATCGGAAATGGGCGGCCAAGGAGAAAGAATATAAGGCCAAAATCAGTTTGTTGGAAGATAAGCTGAGAAATCTTCATTTCGAAAGTGGCCTACAAGCAACATCCGATGAAGGGGAAAAGAAACAGCTGAAGAAAGAAAATGATGTGTTGAAAGCTCAAATAGCTCAAATGAAAATTGCATCCGAGACCCCAGTTCGTTCAGCCCGCGATGAAAAGTTAATTGAGATTCTCCGGCGGAAAGTAAACGACTATGGCTTCGATTTGGACGTAGTTGAAAAAGAGTTAGCCAAGGCTCGGAAGCAAATGGACAAAGACACCGAGGAAAGAGCCAAGTTGGTCCGGCAGCTACAAGGCAAGCATGATGTTGAAATAGCTCAGCTTAGAAAGAAAATGATCTCAGCCACAGCCCAAAGTAACAAGATTATCAAAGATCTTGAAGAAAAAAGAGAGCACTGCTACACGACTATGGCTAGATTGGAATTGAAGCTACAACAAGTGCAGAAGGATAACCAACACACCTTGGATGCTCGCGCTCAACAAATAAGCCGTCTATTGCAAGAAAAAGGGGTCATCAGAGAAAAGATTGTTCGTATCGCCCAATACATCACCCGAAAGACTCAGCTTTGTGAAGACATGTCTCGAAGGACTTTTGTTTCTGCAGTGAAGTTTTTTGTACAACAAGTCATGGCCGACCTGGATAGGCTTCAAAGGGGTTTAGCATATAGGCCCGCGGCAAGGCCGAACGATGCCTCGCGGGCACTAGGTGCATTAATGTACTCTTAGGTCATGCATCATCTTTTATTTTATTTTTCTTTTTCTTAAACATCACTTTGTAATCAAGGTTTTGAATTATCAATGAGAAAACAAAGTGTTGTTACCAATTCTTTTACTTTATGGCATTTCTTTGTATCCGCTAGGCAAATAAATAGGAGCGTGATTATGAAAACGGCAAGGAAAAAGAGAGAGAAGAAAAAGCAAGAAAAGAAAAAAAAAGAGAGAAGAGAAAAAGCAAGAAAAGAGAAAAAGCAAAAAAGAAAAGGAAAGAAAAGAAGAAAAGAAAGAAAGAAAACAAAAGAGCGGAAAAAGAAAAAGATGATTCCGGGATGATGCATAACGATTCGAGGAAATGTATTTGCTTTTAAAGTCGTTGCATCTTATTTATGCGCTAACAACTAACGAGTGTTGATGTTTGTGAGTCCAGATTTTCTAGGCAACTGGCATACTGGCTACCCACTCATACAACACCAGGTCCAAAAAGATGACAAAGGCTGTATCCCAGGAGATCGAGGCAACCATTGTAGACCCTTCTCACGAAGAAGAGATCGTGGATGTGGCAGGGATGAAAGAAGAAATGTACAAGTTAAGACAACAGATGGCTGAAATGTACCAGGCTTGGTCGAGAGGTCAACCACTACCAGCCTATCCTGCTAACCCCGCATATGTCCCCCCAGCCAATCCTAACCCTAAGCCACCAACATTGAACTCATCATCCACCTACCCCGATTACCCTCACTACTATGCTTCCACCTCCCAAATACCACCACCTCCAACCAAGCAAACACCACCTCAGGTTCCACAAGTTGCTCCTGTATATGTGGCACCTCCGCCCGCTGTTATCCACAAATCCTCTAGCGAACCAATGTTTCACATCCAGGATTCTCACTACTACCCTCCGGAGCCGACTTTCAGACAACACGAATCTCATGCTCCGATGTTGGAAGCAAGTGCCGGGCAGGAAGAGATGGCTCGGAAAGTAAAAAGTCTTGAGAATGCTTTCCGCAATATGCAAGGGCTGGGAGGGCAAGTAAGTGTAGCCTACAAAGACCTGTGTTTGTTCCCTGAGGTGCAGCTTTCCGCAGGATTTAAGTTGCCCAAGTTCGACATGTACAACGGACACGGGGATCCGGTAGCTCATCTAAGAGGATATTGTAGCAAGATGAGAGGCGCGGGAGGTAGAGATGAATTGTTGATGGCGTATTTCAGCCAAAGTTTGAGTGGATCAGCGCTGGAATGGTATACTCGACAGGACCATACAAGATGGTTTGTTTGGGATGATTTAGCACAAGCTTTCGCTAGTCATTTTCAGTACAATCTGGAGATCATACCTGACAGGTTATCCCTTACCAAGTTGGAGAAAAAGCCAGGAGAGAGCTTTAGAGAATACGGTTTTAGATGGAGGGAACAGGCCGCTAGGGTGGATCCACCGATGAAACAAGGAGAGATGGTGGATTGTTTTCTGCAAGCTTTGGATCCAACATACTACGGCCATCTAGTATCAGCAATTGGGAAAAGTTTCAACGAAGTTGTGAAAATGGGAAGTTTTGTAGAAGAGGGTTTGAAGACAAACAAAATTATGAGTTTTTCGGCTATCAAAGCCACCAATCAAGCTATACAGAGTGGAAGCGGAGGAGTGATGGGAAAGAAGAAGAAAGAAGAAGTATCAACCATTGAAAGTAGGTCATGGAGTCGCAACCCACATTATAACCCACCGAGACCCTATC
This sequence comes from Nicotiana noctiflora, assembly GCA_032618575.1. NCBI lineage: Eukaryota > Viridiplantae > Streptophyta > Magnoliopsida > Solanales > Solanaceae > Nicotiana > Nicotiana noctiflora. The sequence continues at coordinate 57,263 of JASVEL010009724.1, forward strand.
GCCAACACCCACCAAGCCCGTCAACCCCATATAATCCACCACCACCATCTTACCCGCCAAATCCCTACAATGCACCGAGCCCATATAACCCACCACCACCACCATACCCACCGACCGTACCACATTACCATCACCCTCAAACCCAAGCTTATCCACCACCACCACCCCACGTGTGGAGAGCTCAAGCTCCACACAACGTGTACCATACCCAAAACACATACCCAACCCCTAAACCTTACCGAAACCAAAATAGACCCAGGCCGGACGCTGATTGGAGAAACAAAGCAAGAAAGACATTCACTCCTCTCGGAGAGTCATATACCAGTCTTTTCCACAGGTTGAAAGAATTGGGGATGTTGAGACCAATCGCACCAAAAAATCCAAACCCACCTCCGAAAAATCTTGATTCTTCTGTCAGATGTGAATATTGTTCAGGAACGTTGGGCCACGATACCGAGAAGTGTTGGCAATTAAAGAATGCCATTCAAGATCTTATCGATGAGAGGAGAATTGAAGTGCAGGCTCCCGAGGCCCCAAACATTACCCAGAATCCATTGCCGAATCACCACGAAACGAATATGATAGAACTGGTGCAGGGTGATGGCAATCAAAAACCATCTCAGGCCGTCATGATGATAAAGTCGAGTGACAAGTTAGAGAAAGAAATTGTGAAAGAGGAAGCAATTGTTGAGAAACCAAAGCCAATAGTGATGGGAGGTTTAAAGGTGGTAGTTCCAGGTGCAAAGACGATCGTGACTGTGAAAGGAGCAAGTGCAGAGCCAGTAATCATAAAACCAGTAGTACAAATGCCAGTGATGAATACAAAGACTGTGCCTTGGAACTATAACAAGGTAACAATAGTCTACAAGGGAAAAGAGATTTCTGGTGAAATTAACGAAACGCATGGACTTACCCGATCTGGAAGGTGTTTTGCTCCAGAGGAACTGAGAAAGATGAAGACGGTAAAAGAAAGTCAATTGAAGAAGCCAGTGTCGGAGGAGGAAGCAGAAGAATTTCTTAAGAAAATGAAGTCACAAGAGTACTCGGTGGTTGAGCAGTTAAGAAAGACCCCGGCCCACATTTCTTTGTTATCTTTGTTGATACATTCGGAGGAACACCGCAAGGCTCTTATGAAGATTTTAAACGAGGCTCATGTTCCTGAGAAGATTTCAAGTGTGTCACTTGGAGAAGATTACCAAGAAAATTTTCGAGTCCAATAGAATCACCTTCTCCGATAGGGAGTTGCCGGTGGAAGGAACCGAACACAATAAAGCATCGTACCTCACGGTAAAGAGTGAAGAGTCGGTCGTGACCAGGGGTATTGATTGACAATGGATCGAGCGCGAACATCTGCCCGCTGTCAACTCTAGGGAAGCTGAACATTAGCCCGGATAGAATCCGGAGAAACAATATCAATGTGAGAGGGTTTGACGGCGGAGGTAAGAACACGTTGGGGGATATTATTTTGGAAGTGACCATCGGTCCCGTTGATTTTACGATGGAGTTCCAGGTGCTCGATATTGCCGTATCATATAACTTGCTGTTAGGACGACCCTGGATTCATACGGCCAAAGCGGTACCATCTTCTCTACACCAGATGGTCAAGTTTGAATGGGAGCAGCAAGAGATTGTTGTACACGGAGAGGAAAATGCTTGCAATGTGGTAGCACCTTTTGACGGTACTGATGGGGATCGGGGTCCTTGGGTTTACCAAGTGACGGATGCTGTTGAGGTGAATAGAGTTGCTGAAGGAGAAAAGTTATCAACCCCGATGTTGGCACCAACTGCTGTAATGGTGGCCAGAGAAATGCTGAAAAACGGATTTGCACCGGGGAGGGGATTAGGCAAAACACTGCAGGGAGTCACTCAACCAGTTCAGCTTCCGGAGAATAAAGGTACGTTCGGCTTAGGGTTCAAACCCACCTTTGCCGATATCCAAAGAGCCTCTAAAGCCAAGAGAAACTGGACCTTGCCCAAACCCATACCCAAATTATCCGACATCTTTATCAGGCCTGGTACAAAATATCAACCATCTGCTGCAGCAAAGTGCATTGAGACCCAACTTGATGAAGAAATGCTTGGTTTTAAGAAAATGTTCTGGAAGGTGAATACGATTGAAGCAGGGGAAGGCACGAGCAACATGGACGTGCAATTTGTGGGGCCCAGAGTCACATTGAACAATTGGGAAGCTACTCCTTTCCTTATCCGGAAGGAGTCTTGGTAGTTAGCTCAAAATTTCATCATTGTTTCCCCGAAAGTTGTTATTTTATAATTTCCCCATTCCCATCATGAAAATAAATCACCTTGTATCCCGAACATTGTTTCTTTTATTAATGAAATGCAGTTTTTCCTTTTCTTCACTTTTGCCTTATTTTTCTTTATTTTTTTTCTTTTGTACAGTTTTGCATGTGTTGATTCCAATGCCATGTCATGCGTGAAGGATTCTAGACCCAGTTCTGACAATCACGCTACTATACAAGAAATCGAGGAAGATAGTGAAATAGAATGTGAGGACGAGGAAGCCCTGGAGGAAATAAGTAAGGACATGAAACAATACGAGGAAAAACCCAAACCAAATCTGAGTGATACGGAATCCGTAAATTTGGGGAGCGAAGATGATGTCCGAGAAACAAAGATTAGTGTGCATTTGGAGGCACCCCTCAGGGATGAATTGATAGGGTTGTTACATGAATTTAAGGACATCTTTGCCTGGTCCTATGATGACATGCCCGGCCTTAGCACAGATTTAGTGGTACACAAGTTGCCTATCTACTCGGAATGCCGGCCAGTAAAACAAAAGCTGAGAAAATTCAAAACGGACATTAGCGTGAAGATAAAAGAAGAGGTGAATAAGCAGTTTGAGGCAAAGGTCATAAGAGTTACCAAATACCCCACCTGGTTGGCAAATGTTGTGCCGGTCCCGAAGAAAGATGGCAAAACCAGAGTGTGTGTAGACTATAGAGACCTCAACAAAGCTAGTCCGAAGGATGACTTCCCATTGCCAAACATTCACATATTGATCGATAATTGCGCCAAGCATGAGATCGGTTCGTTTGTGGACTGTTATGCAGGTTATCACCAGATCCTGATGGACGAAGAAGATGCTGAGAAAACCGCCTTCATTACACCTTGGGGAACGTACTGTTACAGAGTAATGCCGTTTGGATTGAAGAATGCCGGGGCAACTTACATGAGGGCAATGACCACAATGTTTCATGATATGATGCATCGAGAAATTGAAGTATATGTGGACGATGTCATCATAAAGTCCAGAAAACAACCTGATCATGTGAGAGATTTGAGGAAGTTTTTCCAAAGACTCGGAGGTACAATCTAAAGCTCAATCCGGCGAAGTGTGCTTTTGGAGTACCTTCAGGGAAATTACTGGGGTTTATTGTGAGTCGGCGAGGTATTGAACTGGATCCATCAAAGATCAAGGCTATTCAAAGTCTACCTCCGCCGAAGAACAAGAAGGAGGTCATGAGCTTATTAGGAAGGTTGAATTACATTAGTCTATTCATTGCTCAATTGACATCAACATGTGAGCCGATCTTCAAGTTGTTGAAGAAAGATGCAACAGTGAAATGGACCGACGAGTGTCAGGAAGCCTTTGACAAGATCAAGGAATATTTGGCCAATCCTCCAGTGTTAGTTCCTCCAGAACCAGGGCGACCTCTGATTTTGTATTTGACGGTGCTAGATAACTCTTTCGGTTGTGTACTGGGTCAACATGATGAGACAAGCAAGAAAGAACAAGCCATCTACTACCTCAGCAAAAAGTTTACATCTTACGAGGTGAAGTATACCCAATTGGAGAGAACTTGTTGTGCATTGATTTGGGTGGCTCAGAAGCTAAAGCATTATTTGTCAGCATACACTACGTACTTGATATCACGGTTGGATCCTCTGAAGTATATATTTCAGAAGCCTATGCCTACGGGAAGACTGGCCAAATGGCAGATTCTGCTCACAGAATTCGACATTGTCTATGTAACTCGTACGGCAATGAAGGCACAAGCTATTGCGGACCATTTAGCCGAGAATCCGGTGGATGATGAATATGAGCCATTGAAAACATACTTTCCGGATGAAGAGGCAATGCTTGTCGAGGAGACGGAGCAAGAGGAGAGATCAGGATGGAAAATGTACTTTGACGGAGCTGTCAACAGCAGGGGCGTTGGTATCGGAGCGGTACTCATTTCAAGTACGGGTCAACACTATCCCGTTACAACTCAGCTTCGATTTTTCTGTACCAACAATATGGCCGAATACGAGGCATGCATCTTGGGATTAAGGATGGCGATTGACATGGATATTCAAGAGATTTTGGTCATGGGTGACTCGGATCTCTTGGTACACCAAATTCAAGGGGAACGGGAGACACGAGATTTGAAATTGATACCATATCGGTATTGTTTGCACGAGTTGTCTCAAAGATTCCAGTCTATAGAATTCAAGCATATCCCGAGAATGCACAATGAGATTGCAGATGCTTTGGCCACATTGTCTTCTATGTTGCATCATCCGGACAAGACATACATAGATCCGCTCCAGATCCAAGTCCGAGATCAGAATGCTTATTGCTTCGCTGTGGAAGAAGAGTCGGATGGAGAGCCGTGGTATCATGATATTAGAGAATACTTGAAAGCCGGCAAATACCCGGAGCAAGCCACTGGAGACCAGAAGAGAGCCATCAGGCGTCTAGCCAATGGATTTTTCTTCAGTGGAGGAGTGGTATACAAAAGAACACCAGATCTGGGCTTATTGCGGTGCGTGGACGCACAACAAGCAGATGAAATCATGATTGAAGTACATGCCTGGAGTATGCGGACCCCACATGAGCGGATATGTGTTAGCAAAGAAGATCTTGAGAGCTGGGTACTACTGGCTCACGATGGAGCGTGATTGTATCAGGTATGTAAAGAAATGCCATCAATGCCAGGTACATGGGGATCTGATCCATTCCCCGCCTTATGAGTTGCACACAATGTCAGCACCATGGCCCTTTGTTGCTTGGGGCATGGATGTCATCAGCCCAATAGATCCAGCCGCTTCTAATGGGCACAGGTTCATTCTAGTTGCAATTGATTATTTCACCAAGTGGGTTGAAGCTAAGACATTCAAGGCGGTGACGAAGAAAGCGGTGGTGGATTTTGTGCACGAGAATATCATATGCCGATTTGGAATACCCAAAGTGATTATCACAGACAATGGAGCCAATTTAAACAGTCATCTCATGGCGGAAGTTTGTGAAAGGTTTAAGATCACGCACCGTAATTCCACACCTTACAGACCGAAGGCAAATGGTGCGGTAGAAGCAGCTAAATAAGAACATCAAGAAGATTCTCCGAAAATGGTGGAGGGATCCAGGCAATGGCATGAAAAGTTACCCTTTGCTCTCACGGGTTACCGCACGACGGTACGTACTTCTATCGGAACCACACCTTATACCCCGGTGTACGGAACGGAGGCTGTTATACCCGCAGAAATAGAAATCCCGTCATTGCGAATTATAGCCGAATCCGAGATAGATGACGATGAACGGGTAAAGGCCCGGTTAGAACAGCTGAATTTGATTGACGAGAAGAGATTGGCCGCAGTCCGCCATGGGCAGTTGTATCGACGAAGAATGGCCGAAGCATATAATAAGTAAGGTACGACCTCGAACGTTTGAAGTCGGACAACCGGTATTGAGGCGTATCTTACCACATTGGGCGCAGGCAAAAGGCAAGTTTGCGCCGAATTGGCGAGGACCGTTCGTGGTATCACGGCGTTGTCCAACGGAGCATTATATTTAACGATGTTGAAGGAAAGTGCGTAGAGACTGCTATCAATTCGGATGCGGTCAAAAGATACTATGTATGATTCCTTTTCAATTGTATGTTTGTATTTTGTTGTGATTTTGGAATTGAAATGATGAAGGCATTTTATTCTCTATCCAAACACTTTATCCATTGATAACCCCTTTGAGCCTTAATGAATGAATTCTTTCATATCCCTCTCTCGGAATCGCTCTAGTGCAATAAGATCGAAATTGCCAGAATGAAAAATGAAATGATGGAAAAATGAAAAAAAAATGAAAAATGAAATGAAAAATGAAAAAATGAAAAAAAGAAAAATGAAAAATGAAAAAAAAAGAAGAAGAAAAAGACAAAAATCGGAAAAAGTCAAAAAGAAATCCATCTAACTTTTGAAGTTGGATGAACTACGTCTGACTTGATCCCGAAAGGGTACGTAGGCAGCCTCTCTGAGGTTCAGTCACAATAAAGGAAAAATCCAAAAATTCCCCACATATTGAAACTGGGGCAGAAGTTATGTTTTAATAATTCCGAGAGTTGTAAATATTTTTAACCCTCATTGAAATTTTGAACCTTTATATCTTTCTTTCTTAACCCGTCCAAAAGCCACGTTACAGTCCAAAGAAAGACCTTCTGATCGATTCTGAAATGACAATGAATACAACGAAGGAGGAGCGAAGCATTGGATAATATCCGTGGTACAGAAAACGAAATACAAAAGAAAAAAAAATGAAAAAAAATATATAAAGAATGAGAGAGTCTCATCAGTGAAAACCTTAGCCGGCACTGTAAGACGATTGTGAGGTTGAGAGAAATAAAATGAGAGAGTCTCATCAGTGAAAACCTTAATCGGCACTGTGAGATGACTGTGAGGTTGAGAGAATAAATGAGAGAGTCTCATCAGTGAAAACCTTAGCCGGCACTGTGAGATGATCGTGAGGTTGAGAGAATAAACGAGAGAGTCTTATTGGTGAAAACCTTTCGAGGCACCGTAAGGCGATCGTGAGGACTATCAAAAGAGAAAAGGCAACAAAAAAGAGAATTGGTTTGGGTCAAAGGCAATTCAGAGTCAGAATAATGATTGGAACGAACTGGGTCGGAGTTTAAATACATGGCATGGTCGGCGGAATCAGCCAACAAATACCCAGATAAGTTCCGTCATCTCTCCAAAATACCCTTACCTTTCTTTCATTTTTTCTGCATTTCATTGTTTACCCTTTTTGAGAGCTAACTACCAGCTCCTGATAATGGAAGTTGAAATAACACTGGATCATAAAGAATGGAAGATTGGGGAAAGGAATAAAGAAGCTTGGCAAACATGGCCAAAGAAAACAAAACAAAAATGGAAAAAAATGAGAAAATACAAAAAGAGTCTGCAAGGGACAAGAAGTCGAAAGCCATGCGACATGAGAAAGAAAAAACAAAAGAAGCAATAAGAAGTGGGGACGGCAGATGCCAGTTGCCAGCAGTTTATATCTAATAAATTTTGTTTCATGCAGGAACAAATTGTCACTAATCACTTTAAAGTGAATGTGACCAATGTGGAAAATTTAAAATACCAAAAAGAGAAAGTCTGTCGAATAAGTGGAGAAATTCACAGGCAAGAGATAAGTTGGTAAAAGAAAATACCAAAAAGAGGAGGTAACATATTTTAAAATCCACTCCCCAAGTCCTCAGGCTGAGGGAATATTGCACGTTTAATTTCTGTTAGGCGCCCACCTTCAAATACGGGAATATTTTCTGCATCGCATTGCACGTTTAAATTCCGTTAGGCGCCCACCTTCAAATACGGGAATATTTTCTCGCATTTGCATTGCACGTTTAAATTCCGTTAGGCGCCCACCTTCAAATACGGAATATTTTCTCGCATTTGCATTGCACGTTTAAATTTCGATTAGGCGCCCACCTTCAAATACGGGAATATTTTCTCGATTCGCATTGCACGTTTAAATTCGTTAGGCGCCCACCTTCAAATACGGGAATATTTTCTGCATTCGCACTGCACGTTTAATTCGTTAGGCGCCCACCTTCAAATACGGGAATATTTTCTGCATTCGCATCGCACGTTTAAATTTCGTTAGGCGCCCACCTTCAAATACGGGAATATTTTCTCGCATTCGCATTGCACGTTTAAATTTCGTTAGGCGCCCACCTTCTAATACGGAAATATTTTCTCGCATTCGCATTGCACGTTTAAATTTCGTTAGGCGCCCACCTTCAAATACGGGAATATTTTCTGCATTCGCATTGCACGTTTAAATTTCGTTAGGCGCCCACCTTCAAATACGGGAATATTTTCCGCATCATCATGGTTTATATATTTAAAAGCCCACACTGGGGCAGAAAAAGAAAAAAGAGGTAGTTTGTTGTTTTGTTTTGAGCAGGTTCAATTCGGGATCAAGAAAAACAAGAAAATCAACAAAAAGAGAGTCAACAAGAGAAAACAGGAAAATCAACAAAAAAGAGAGTCATCAAGAAAAACAAGAAAATCAACAAAAAAGGAAGATTCTGCATCACCCGGAAAGGGAAGAAGAGCAAAAGCTAGATTAGGAACAATTGTAATTGTAGGATCATAGCTTAGAATAGCTTCTTCATTTTACATTTTCCCCGGTGTAATAAGGAGTAAGTCAGCAGATCTCAACAGTGTCAATGCAACAGTGAGTCTGGTAGTTTTTAAAACTGCCAGACCTTCCCGAACTACACTGACCTGATTCCTGTTTAGCCCAGGATATGTAGGCAACCTCTAAAGCAGAGTGCGGTCAAAAGGTTTTCAAAAATGCTTTCACGGAATATGCCGATGTGCAAAAATCTCTCATTACTGCTCACTTGTCTTTGCACTGAAACTCTTCGTGTTCCCGAGCAAAGAGGGGCAGCTGTGAGCACATGATTTTTGCACCAGGCAAATAATTCCAAAATTAAAATAAATATGTTTTTGAGTGCAATTACTTGCTTTGCTTGAAATTAGTTATATTTTTGTGTGTTTGAATAAGTAAAAATTAGAAAAAATCAAAAAATAGTAGTAATTAATTTGTTAGTTTAGTTAATTAGAAAATTAGTAAAATAGCTTAAGTAGTAAAAATTAGGAAAAATAGCAGAAAACTACCAAAAAATACTAGGAAATTAGAGTAGGTAGGAGATTAGGTTTTGTAATTTTTCATAAAAGAAAAGAAAAAAAAAGTATAAAAGAAAATACATAAAAAATCATTAAAATCGAAAAATACAAAAATAGGTTGTGTAATAAATCTGGGCCAAATGTGAGTCCAAATGGACAGCCCAGTCCCTAGGCCCAAAGGAAACCCGGTCCAGGCTTTTAATGGACTTGATCCCAGCCGTCCAACTTCATTGATCTAACGGCTGGGATATTTAGTGGAATTATTGGTTTAATTAATTGTGGGAGATTTGATCTGAGCCGTCTGCGTGATTTAATCCAACGGCCAAAGACCTTAGCCTCGTTAACAATCGAACGACGGCGTTTAAGTAACGCTCATTCAGGGCCGTCGATCTTGATCAAACGAACGGCCGAGATTATCTCGGATATTTGGCCTATAAAAAGGGCTTGTCTGAAGCGGCCGCCTCATTCCTTCTTTTGCTTAACCCTAGCCGCCCTAAATCCTCCCCAATTCTCTCATCTTCTTCATCATCTTTACCCTAGGCGGCCATGGCGGCCACCACCTTATACGGTGGTCGCCGGCCATTCCCTTCACTCCCTTGCCTTCTTTTCTTTCTTCTTCACCTTAAAACACCCAGAAACCCTAAGAAACCAACCCTTATCCGAAGTTCCGGTCACCGGAATCCTCGCCGGTGATCGCCAAACAATGAACCACTGCCTTAAACCAATACCAATCGATTCCTTTTCATGAGATCTACCCAATCATACTAGCCTCCACCCTCGAATCAAACCCAGTCGCTTCGAATATCCCAAAAAGGGTCGTCGGAACCCTAACTCCGGCGACCCCAAGTTCAACCCCCAATCAAGACTTGTCCTTTACCATCCCTAAAACACCCCTTTTGCAATCAAAACTCAAAAAGGCCTCGTCTTTAGGCCTAAAAGAAAAATCGGAAGAAAATCGAAAAAAAAAAAAGAAGAAGTCTGGAAAAGAATAAAGAAAAAGAGAAACAAGAAGAAGGCCTGGGAGTCTAGGAGAGTCTGAGAGATTAGAGAAACAGAGAAAAGAAAGAGATTAGGAAGCTCGGGGGACAGGCCCCGCGAGCTAAGTTCCTGATCCCTTTGTTTGCTGTCTATGCTTTATTTCTATGTATTTTTGTTTTGATTTGCATGCTTATGAGTGTTTGTTTATTTCTGTTTGTCATGTTTTTCTCCTTTATTTGCTTTGCATGCTTCTCTGATAGACATAGATTATTACATTAGCTTCTTCTTTGTTTCATGCCTTCTTTGCTTGATTTCGCATGCTTTGACTTGTTCTTTCAAGATCATGTTTAGTACTAGGGTTCTATTTCCATCTCATCCTCATATGTGTGTTCTGTTTCTGCTGAGTACACTGGTTCTTGATTGTTGGCTTGCAATATCATGACTATCTGTCTTCTCTGTTTTTTTGGCATAATTAGTTCAATTGTTCTCTTTTAGTATTCTGTGACTGGTAGTTTTATGTTGATGTCCCAGTGTTTCTTTGTCTACTATAGTATTGAGGTCCCTCACCTTGTAGTTTTCAGTAGTTCTTCTGTCTTCATGCATGTTTTGATTCTGATATTATGTTTAATTGCTTGTCTTTCATTGTCACTCGGTTTTGTATTAGATTACATTTTGTTGGCTTGCAATATCTCAACTGCTTCTCTTTCTGTGTCTTCATATGTTTAGTCTTAGTAGAAGCTTGGTTATCTTTACTCATCTCTTATGTCAAGAACATCCTAAGTATGATTTGGGGTTTTCAGTGGCTCATTTAGCATAAAGAAGTTTTAACTAAGCTTGTTTAATGATTAATTGACACTGTGCTGTGATATATGAGTTTGTAAGTCTATTGATTGGGATTCAACAATATTCAAACCTTTTCTTTGAATTTTGATTAATTGATAAACAACTCTGATTTCATTGGCCATGTGTGCAAATATTTGTGAAACTGGCTATGTTTGTAATAGCTTTGTGTTAATGAGAGCACTGTTAATATCTATCATGCCTAGGGGATTTGGTTATAGTTGTTAATGTTAGGTTCCTTGGAAGTGGTTAGTTTTTAAATAGGATAAAACACTGAAAATGATCATAATTAGGCTATAAGTTTAACAATTGGCCTGAGAATGGTCAACCTTGCAAAGGGTTGACCAATTCTGTGAGCCCTAACACACAGTCCACCTTAAAACAGTGGCTGGTTTTCCAAAATTGGCTAAGTCTGTAAATGCATACTTGCCCAGGCTCATTTTGAGCCCTGAACCACAAGTGGCCAAACCTGCAAAGGCTTTGGGCCCAATTGTATTTAGCAAATGGGTCTAATTACCCAAGCCAAGTCTCAACTTGAGACCGGCTAAAATTTAAATAGTTTAAATATAACAATAAAACAGGCTATGCCTGCAAGTAGCTTTAATTAGGAATAAATGGGTCTTAATTGATTGGAATTAACTTAAAAATGGCTAAATTTGAAATAGTTCTTAAAAATGAAACTGGCCAGCCCTTAAATACTAATGCTAGGGCTGGCTATTAGTTAAATAGTTCAAAACAAGCTGAAAATCTGCCCTAGGCAAGCTAGTAAATCAGCAGTGCCCTTAGGGGCATAATTGGGTATTGAAAAGGTAAAATAGTAACTAGTAAGAACTTAGGAGGGTAATAGGGACATTCATGCTCCCGATTTCTGCAATTTTGCAGAGATTTAGGGGTATAATGGTCTCCTAAAAATGGGAAATCTGTAAAAATCTCAAACCCCTAAGGTCATACTAGTAAAAACCATAAAAGAGAATCTTTGGAACCTTCCAGCACATGCTGGAAGGGTTTTGATAACTGAAATGGGGACTTAAGTGTAGAATTAGTAATTTTAGGAGGGGGAGAAGTGGGATAAAATCCCATAACTTTCTCCCCAAGTATTCAGCCCTAAAGGTTAGCTATAAATATCTCTTAAAAGGGGCTGAAAAGGGGGTTCCATTGGAGAGTAATCTGAATATATTTGGGTTCGAAAATCTGAGTAATAGAGAAATATATCTGGGGTTCCAAGCTTAATCAATCTGAAATATATAGGCTGTTATAATTAAGCAATACAACAGTAGAATTTTCTGGGTTTCCTATCGGATTTCATTGGGTTATCTACCTGGGTCTTCTCTGTTTGCTGTGGATTTTGCTACTGCTGTGTGCTGTGCTTCCTTCTCTTCACTGTTGCATTCATTGCTGATTGAGTCCATTGTTGATTACTTCTCATCCCTTAGACTCATTGGTCCTCTTTCTATTTGATCCAGGTACACTTCTCTATTTCTAATGAAGATGTAGTTGCTGAAATGCTGTAATGGAATGAAGAACTTAATTTAATCCATTTTGCCATTTTTGTATTACTTAATCAGTAGCTTAATTGTAATAGTATAGTAGATGAAAAACAAAAAAAACAGAAACAATGTAATAGTTAGTAGTATAGTGGTAGTGTAGTGTAGATAGCTTAACACTTAGTTTAATTAGGAAAATGCTCTAAAACATAAGTTAGTTAAAAAATAGTTTCTGAATCATTAATCATTCACTCACAGTAGATTCGTAAATCACAGTCATATATTAGGATTCATTCAAATGCGGATAAGTTTAAACATTAGATTAAACAGTGAGTAACTCGTGATTGGGTTAAGTATGTTGTATTGAGTTAAGGTCATGGTAAAATCAGTAGTATGAGTGTTTCTCAAAAGTCACGTAGATATAGATGCTTAGGATCATTGTAATTGAGTAATTGGAATGTTTAAATCCTGCTTGGATAGTTCAATTAATTCTAAGGGTCAAAGTCCAGTTATGAATACTCAATAGAGGAAGTGATTAGATATTGAAGTGGTTCAAGTAGGATGAATTGATGGTGATAAAAGGTGTAGTTAATCATTTAGTCTTAAATAATTTGTAGTTAATTAGTTTAATTACTCTTCGATTTTCCTATAATAGACAGTCTTCTTAGAATTATTTTTAACCCTTAAACAGTAATTAGCATAACTCTAGTGATAAACATTGTGCAAATTTCCTTAGTGTAATAATCTGGTAACATGGTTAGTAATTAGATCAGTAGAAGTGTAGATAAAAGTAACCTGTTAATTTGGTTCTCTTAATAAGTTGTAACCATAGAATATCCTGTACAATAGCTCTACTCTTTCATTGAATAAAATCAATCTGATTTCAATTCCTAAATCTTGTTGGTTCGCGTTTTATAGTTCTTTGCATTTATTGTTATTTCATATTACGTTTATCAGTTTTTGGCTCAATATGCAAACTATCTTTAAACTCCAATGTGAAGTTAATGAGGCCAGCGAGTTTAACCAAGGCATCCTGGATCTCGAAGTCATGTCCACGGAAAGTCCAGGCCCAACCACAACAAATTACACGGGCCCGGGATTCTTATTGTTACAAAATCGAATAAGGCAAAAACAATATGAAGCAAATGTAGTTAACAAAATAGGACCGGACTTTAAAATTAATTGGGACGAGCCTCGCCCGAATAACAATCGGGGCCCCCATCTAGTAATGATATAATACAAATAGACTCGGGAAAGCTAATAGCCAATTCCATAGCTTCTCCCAAAAGATTTAAAAGCCGATAGACATTACTTTAGGGCACGATTTTAATATACCTTCCTACGAACGAGTGTGCACTTGGTGCGACTCAAATCCAAATCTCGGTAAAGCTGAAATACACCAAAAGTCATAGGCGTACTGGTTGCGGTATGACTCGAGACGTGTTTTCGCGATACCGCAAATTCCTAAAAATGATATTTAATGTAAAAGCACATTTTGTTGTTAAAATCTATAACTGAGTCAAACAAAAGTCAAGAACGACAGTGGAGCGACCATGCTAAAACCATGGAATCCGGGAGTGCCTAACACCTTCTCCCGGGTTAACAGAGTTCCTTATCCGGACCTCTGCTTCGCAGACATTTTTTAAGAGTCAAAATTCCTCGGATTCGGGATCAACCGGTGACTTGGGACACCATTGTCATTCCCAAGTGGCGACTCTGATTAATCTCTAATAAAATCCCGAACCGATTGTCCTTAAATTGGAAAAACTCCTTCCCTTACGTTATTTTATCCGTTTCGGGTAATTGAGCGTCGGGGTATACCCTACAAGTGTATTTTATACATCTTACGCATGTACGGGGTAGTAAAAAGGGAGGTGTGACATCTCCCCCTTTGCTCTATTCGGCACACAAGTATCAATCTTCAAATTTTGGCACTCGTTCCAGATTTGCCGGATTTTTGCTTCCGGGAATTGCCCGTCCGGACCAATCTCCACAGCTTGCACACTGAGATCCCCATCTCTCGGAATAATCTGACACCGACCCAACTGTCGCAGGGCTCTGTATGGGGCATAAGGTTGTATACTCTTCAAACCCATGATCAAAAATGGCGATCCCTCCGTTGGCATGTATATCACCTCGTCAAGAGGTAACCGGTCATACGTCCAATCGATTTGACCGTCAGTTAGTGATCGAAGATACACAATCCAACCTTGGACTCCTTCTGGCAACTTTACTTCCTTTGTCCTCGCATTGAATTCTTCCAAACATGTCCGATCGGCCGAACCATAGCTCGAGAATGAAGGGTGGTGGCACAGATGCTCAATTAGCCAGATTTGCAAGATCAAGTTACACCCTTCGAAGAAGCTAGCTCCTGCTTTGCACGCAGTCAGAGCACGATAGATATCCGCAACAATCATCGGGGCCAGAGTACAGTTTTCTTGTACTATCAGTGTGGTACCTACCCCGGCGACTTTTATATTGATATGTCCATCTTTCCTCGGGAATACAACAACTCCAAGAAATGCCACCAAAAATGCGAACCTCCGGTGTTCTTCCCATTTCGCCCGGTTGGACTTACAACATAGCTTGTTGGTAGGATCATTGAAACCCCCAACGTGTCCAAACCTATTGTAGATGAAGCTTAAAGAACAAAACCCGTTGGCAAAATCTTCATTATGAACATTCCGGGCAATTTTCAAAGAGTCGAGGAAGCGATGCACTGTCACCATCCTCGGAGATACCGGGTATTTTCCTTTCAGCGGAACCTCGGTCTTCCCAATGTAAAAGGCAATCTCCTCCAAAGTTGGGGTAAGTTCAAAATCTGGGAAATGAAATATGTTGTGTGCCGAATCCCAAAACGTGACCAACGCTCTAACCACATCACCTCGAGGAACTATTTCGAGTAACCCCGTAAGGCCTTTCAAGTACCTTTTGACCCAGTCTTGACCATCGGATCCCATGTCCTGCCACCATAATCTCAGCTCCAAAGGGATTTTATTTAGGGAAAATTGTTCATTCATCATCGTGCTCGTCCTGCACATTTATTAAGGTGATTTTATTTAGAAAAGAAAAAATCTTTTTCGATGCAAGTTTTCAATTTTGAATGAAAGAAAAGGAAAATAATTTTTCGAAGTGGCTATTTTTGCAAAAACAGCCTTCCGTCGTCCTTTCGGAACATTCGGCCATTTCCAAAAATAGCAATCACCTCGATTATTTGAAAAGAAAATCTTTTTGGTCTTTTCTAAAAGTGTGGTTGGACCCGTTTAAGGGTTGCCTACGTATCCCACCTAATGGCGAGAATCAAACCTGCGTAGTTCGGTCAGATTAAATGACCAATTATTTCAAAAAAATGTTCCACCTATTTTTTGCAAATTTTCAAATTTTCCGGATACCTATTTTCTACAAATCATTATTTTCCTCTCTCTCTTTTTCCTTTTTCAACAACTTTCCAATCTCGGGATTTTCGCCGGTCCGCATAACGATCAAGGACAATAAAATGCAACACATAGCATGCTCGGTCTTTTCAATACCGGGTCACCTGTCCTAGACGGACCCAACCCTGTGTTGAGTCCCCTAAGTCAAATATGATGCAAATAATCGTCCTAGACCTATGTTCAAAATCTTACGGTTTCATAGATTGCTAGACCGTGTACCCGAGCGGACAACTCGAATCGAGAAGGGGGCTACGTACCGGTGACCCGCGGAGTCAATCGGCTTTGTAACTTATCCGACCTCTGTTTTCTTAATTTAAGGTGACTTTTAACAGAAAGGGGAGTCTCAACCAGTAAGCACATCCCCGAGGGAGAAGAGAGAAGGGTTTTCGGCACAATTTTATATACAGTCCACATAATATCAAAGCGATAAAGCACATAGTATGTTATTCAAATCATATAATGAAGTCAAATAAAAAAACGCGAACGGCAGTTCTAAGGAGCTCGAGTTCTTAAACCCTGAAATCGAAATTCGGGGTTGGTTTCCCCAGCAGAGTCGCCAGAGCTGTCACACCTCCCTTTTTACTACCCCAAACATGCGTAAGGTGTATAAATACACTTGTAGGGTATACCCCGACGCTCAATTACCCGAGACGGATAAAATAACGTAAGGGAAGGAGTTTTTCCAATTTAAGGACAATCGGTTCGGGATTTTATTAGAGATTAATCGGAGTCGCCACTTGGGAATGACAATGGTGTCCCAAGTCACCGGTTAATCCCGAATCCGAGGAATTTTGACTCTTGAAATGTCTGCGAAGCAGAGGTCCGGATAAGGAACTCTGTTAATCCGGGAGAAGGTATTAGGCACTCCCGGATTCCATGGTTTTAGCATGGTCGCTCCACTGTCGTTCTTGACTTTTGTTTGACTCGGTTATAGATTTTAATAACACAATACGCTTTTACGTTTAAATATTATTTTTAGGAATTTGCGGTATCGCGAAAACACGCCTCAAGTCATACCGCAACCAGTACGCCTATGACCTTTGGTGTATTTCGGCTTTACCGAGATTTGGATTTGAGTCGCACCAAGTGCACACTCATTCATAGGAAGATATATTAAAACCGTGCCCTAAAATAATGTCTATCGGCTTTTAAATATTTTGGGAGAAGCTATGGAATTGGCTATTAGCTTTCCCGGATCTAATTGTGTTTATATCATTACTAAATGGGGGCCCCGGTGTTATTCGGGCGAGGCTCGTCCCAATTTTAATTTTTAAAGTCCGGTCCTATTTGGTTCAACTACATTTTTGCTACATTATTTTTTCCTTACTCGTTTTGTAACATTCCAGGCCCGTCGAATTTTGTTATTGGGCCTGGGTTTTCGGCTTAGTGCCAGATGTGTCCCAGCAGTCTTCGGATTTGTATTTGGGGCGGCCCAGTCGAATAAAGCCATAGTTCAGGCCCACGATATATTTGGACCCAAACCAAATGAATTTGCAGAAAATAGAAACAGTATGATAATACACATAATTAAGAGGTAAATACTTTGAACATTTTATTAATCAGAGAAAGAAGATATTCAATACATGAGACACTAGCTTTAAACTTAATAACTATACACAAGGATTTTAGCCAGCTACTTTTAACTTTTAAAACTAACCAACAAAGTTCATACTAATTCAGGGTAGACATATCGATTGAGGATTAAGTCTAAATGTCAACATTATTTCTAAATTAACCGCTCATGAAGGATTATACTACTGATTACTTTCACCTTCATTTCGGTTGAATTGACACTGATAGCTTTTAAACTAGGAAATCAACCAACTGTATGAAATGAGATCTATAGTTTATAACTTACTAATGGGCACCGATATTAATACACTAAGTGGCTGTGAAATGTACACTGGGATTTTATCACTGGATTTCTACCGTTTGCTTCTATTTTGTATCACATTACTCATTCACAAGTGAGTTGATTGAATCTGATTTTTTAACGTGATTCCTATTTCACTAAATGGTAAGTGATCTACAATCATGCTATTATTACACTACTGATTTCTTCATGAAGTTCGTTATCAGATCATTAATATTGCAAGTTATTACTAATTAACTTATGTTTTAAGTTTTCCTAATTAATCTAAGTGACAGGCTATTTACACTATATTATTACTATACTACTGCTAGTACTACATTATTACAGTATTTTTGTTTTTTTTGTTTTCATACTACTACATTCTTCACTACAAGTTAAAAAATGAAATTAAATTAACTACTCGACAGCAAGCAGAATCTGAAGCTCCATTTCTATTTCAATTAAACCAGCATTACATCTTCAAGTGTAAGAGTAATGTACCTGAATCAAAGCCAATAAAACCGATGAGTTCTAGGGATAGGCAAATAAGTAACAGCAGTCAACTCAGAGCAATGTAACAGGAAGATTTGAATGCTAAATGACTGAGACCAAACAGCAACCAGCAAAGCAGGAAACCCAGCAAAATCCGAGCAGAAGAACCCAGCAAAACCAATAAAACCAACAAATTCTAACTCGAAAATTCCAGAAAATCCTATTACTCTATTGCTATTTTTATCTCTCAATGCTTTTGTATGAATTTCAGCTTAAGTGTTTTCAGATTATTCCCCAATGGAACCCCCTTTTCAGCTCTTTGAAGGTGTATTTATAGTTATCCTAAGGCTGAAACTTGGGGAGAAAGTTATGGGATTTTCTCCCACTTCTCCCTCTCCTAAATTTATTAAATCTACACTTAAGTCCCCATTTCAGTTATCAAAACCCTTCCAGCATGTGCTGGAAGGTTCCAAAAGATTCCTTTTAGGGCCTTTTACTAGTGTATAACCTTAGGGGTCAAAGATTTTTACAGATTTCCCATTTTTAGGAGACCATTATACCCCTAAATCTCTGCAAAATTGCAGAAATCAGGAGCATGAATGTCCCTATTACCCTCCTAAGTTCTTACTAGTTACTATTTTACCTATTCAATACCCAATTGTGCCCCTAAGAGCACTGCTGATTTACCAGCTTGTCTAGGGCAGATTTTAGCTAGTTTTGAACCTATTTAACTAATAGCCAGCCCTGGCATTAGTATTTAAGGGCTGGCCAGATTTATTTTAAGAACTATTTCAATTTTAGCCACTTTTAAACTAATTCCAGTCAATTAAGACCAATTTATTCTTAATTAAAGCTAATTGCAGGCATAGCCTGTTTTATTGTTATGTTAACCTATTTAAAATTTAGCCAGTCTCAAGTTGAGACTTAGCTTGGGCTATTAAAGCCATATACTGAACAGCTGGGCCCAAAACCTTTACAGGTTTGGCCACCAGTCTGCATTTGCAGACATAGCCCCTTTGCACAACCAGCCACTGTTTAACAGTGAGCTGTGTGTTAGGGCTCACAGAATTGGTCAACCCTTTGCAGGGTTGACCATTCTTAGGCCAATTATTAAACCTATAGCCTAATTATGATCATTTTCAGTGTTTTATCCTATTTAAAAACTAACCATTTTTATGGAACCTAATGCTAACAGCTATAACCAATCCACCTAAGGTCTAGATGATCAATCAAACATTCATAAGAAGCAAAATCTAGCAAAACTTAAGCATTCTTAACATGAATTGCACACGGAAACACATATGATCTAAGAAGCATGCATTAACCAACTCAAATTCAGAGGGAACAGTAGATATGGTTGAATTTTAGTCAACTAACTCATCCTATCAGATTGTATGTGATGCAGTGTGAATTTGTGTCAATTCATACCTAGTTATTACTAATTCCAATCATATGAAAGTTTGATCAATTTCAGAACCTTTAGAATTCATGGCACAATTACACATATAAGCACAGGCTTTCATAGAGATGACAATTAGGATCCAATTTCAAACTCTAAACCTAGAATCATGATAACCCAATGAAACAGGAAAAGTATGAGACTAAAGCCAGACATGTGAAGAATCCTAGTCATGCTCTCAATATGAATCAGGAACTAATAGTCAATAAGTCAAAGAAAGATTTAAACTTAAGACAAAGCATCATAATAGGATCTCAACATAACAGGCTAAAGATGAGCCAACTAAGAAGCCTCAAGAATAATTATCAGAGCAACTTGCACAAAGATATGAAATAAACTATGGAATGATGGGAAGATAATCAACCAGAACCAAATCATGGACAAGTGCATGGCAGATAAGATAAAAAATGAAGTAAAGAAGAGCATGGAGATGAAGAAAAGAAGGATGTGTAGAAACAGTAGAAAAGCTAGACCATGAAAGCCAGAAAGAAACCCAGTTCTATGAATCATTACAGTCAAAGGCAACAAGAGTAGTTAAAATGACACAGAAAAGCTGAACTTCTCAATATTAGAGTGAAAAGCCATGTGATCAAAACAAAGCATATAACAGATAAAATCCTATCACTAACAGGCCCAAAAGGACACAGGGACACACAGGAGATGAACAAGTTAAGGAGTCAGGGTGGCCACAGAGAAATAGATAAAGACTCACAGCCTGAGAAGATAAGCAGAAGGGTCCTAGACTAGCATGATAACAAGAGATAAAAATCATAAAAACAACATAAACCCTATGACTAACATGTTCAAAGGAATTAGTCAAGAATTTAAAAAGAAACAGGTTGGCAGATAAGGATATACAGGACCCTATACTAGCATGCGAAGCTCAAACTTGAGATAAGAACAGAGTTACCAAAAGAGAACCAAGAATAGCCTTACAACTAACATATGAAACGCAAATCAATCAGAACATGCAAGGCAAGGATATACAGGGCATATTAAAATAGAACTGAAATAAACAAAAAGAAAAGGAACAGAATATCAACAAGAACAATCTATACTTATCATGCGAACACAAAAATCATAGAAGTCAGGACCCAAACATGTAAGAAATCACAGACCTATCCTAATAAACTAAAGAAAACTAAAGGGTGAGGGACTTAGCTTGCGGGGCCGGTCCCCCGAGCTTCCTATTCTTTTCTTTTCCTTTTTATTCTCTCATACTCTCAGGCTCCTTTTTATTCCTTCTTGTTTTCTTTTTCTTATTCTTTTCCAGATTTTTTTTTCAATCTTTTCTGATTCTTCTTTCAAGGCTTAAAGACGAAGCCTTTTTGAGATTTGGGTTGCAGGGGGTGTTCAGGAGTGTAAAAAGGGTGGATCTTGGGGTGGTTTTGATTTTGGGGTCACCGGAGTTAGGTTTCCGGTGACCTTATTTTGGATATTTGAGGCGATACGGGAAGATTCGAGGGTAGCCAGTGGTATGAGTGGATAGATCTAGTGGAGAGGAATAGAACGACATTGGTTTCATGTGGTTCTTCATACTTTGGGTGGTCACCGGTGTAACTCCGGTGACCGGGGTTTTGAAGAGCAGGGTATTTTCTGGGTTCTTTCTGGAGCAAAGAAGAAGGAGAAGAAGAGGGAAGGGATGTTGAAAGGCCGGCGACCACCGTGGAGGGTGGTGGCCGCCATGGCCGCCTAGGGTTTTCTGAGGTTGAAGGAGGAGATGAAGAAAGAAAGGAGAGGCGGCTGATATTAGGGTTGTGAAAATGGCTAAAATGAAACGGCCGTTCAGACAAGGCCTTTTTATAGGCCAAACGTCCCAGATAATCTCGACCGTCCATTTGATGGAGATCAACGGTCTGAGAAGGGCGTTACTAAAACGACGTAGTATTGTCGTTTATGAGACTAAGGTCTCACACCCTTGGATCACATTGAATGAACGGCTGAGATTAAATCTCAGCATTAATTAATTCTCTTATAATTCAACCATTATTCTCAGTCGTTGATTTGATGAGACGAACGGCTGAGATCACCTCTGCTCACAACCTTTGGACCGGATCTGTTTGGGCTTAAGGGCTGGGCCAACGATTTGGACCACAATTGGCCCAAATTCATTTACACAGCATATATATTTTTGTATTTTCTGATTTTAATAATTTTTATGCATTTTCTTTTATTTATTTTTTTTTCTTTTTCTTTTTATGAAAAAATATAAATCCTAATTTACTACCTACTCTAATTTCCTAGTATTTTTGGTAATTTTCTGCTATTTTTTCTTTATTTCTACTACTTAAGCTATTTTACTAATTTTCTAATTAACTAGACTAACAAATTAATTACTACTATGTTTGATTTTTTCTAATTTTTACTTATTCAAACACACAAAAATATAACTAATTTCAAGCAAAGCAAGTAATTGCACTCAAAAATATATTTATTTTAATTTTGGAATTATTTGCCTGGTGCAAAAATCATGTGCTCACAGTGGGTGCTTAACTTTTTTGACGTAAAATTACTACTAATACATCGTATAAGTATGCAACTATTTAGATATCAAGATAAAAAAAATTAAAGAGAAAACTATAATACCAATATGAACGACGTTGTAAAAATGTGATGAGTAACACAATTTACGGTTCTGGCGGAATCCTTGGCTTCTAAAAGCGCATATTCGTTTCTTTCATTGCTATGGTGAATCAGATAAAGTAACAAAAGAAAAGTTTAAAAAAAAGGTAAAACAAAGTTAGATCCAAATGAATAAAAGTAATAGTATTTGATAAACAAAAGTTGGTGGTAAAAACTTAAAAAGCAAAATAGATGACCTAATAATTGGAGCCAAAAAACGTTAGTGCTTGATAAATGGAGGAAAAAGTCTAGCTGGAGTGTGAGATTCGATCTCTCAACCATAGACTCTTAGAGCCCTTCAACACATATCATAACCAAAGCACCCACCAAGCCTTTTGTTATATGGGTGCTTGCTCTTTTATTATATCCTTTTTCTTAAATTCCCTATATAATTATATGTGTTCAGGGTAGGTGTTAATGGATGCTCGAGCACCCAATTTTTATATGTAGATCCGCCCCTGGTAGCTGGTAGTTCACACATCATTCCTACATCTTTGAGCAGTCCAAATATCCATACTAGCTCTGCCACAGTTGTTGCAATACTTCTATATTCAGATTCCGCCGAGCTTCTAGAAACAGTGCTTTGCTTCTTTGACTTCCATGATATCAATGAATCTCCATATTTAATAAAGAAACCAGACACAGATTTTTTAGTCAATGGACATGCAGCCCAGTCTGCATCACAGAATGTTGAGACACCACCTCTTTTCTGACTGGATAATAACACCTCTTGACCAGGATGATATTTAACATACTTCACTACCTTTAGTGTTGCCTCCATATGTTACTTCTTAGGAGATTGCATAAATTGACTAAGAGTTTGAACACTGAATGCAATATCTGCTCTTGTCATTGTTAGATATAATAGTTTGCCCACAGGTCTTTGATAGCTAGTAACATCCTTCAGTGGTGCATCATTCAAGATTGTGGCTGTACCTGTGTTTTCATCATACTGAGTAGTAGTTAGTTTTAAATTCACCTCAAGTGGTGTAGTAACAGGCTTGGTTGCACCTAGGCCAAGTTCAGACACAAGCTCTAAAACATACTTCCTTTGATGCATCAAGATGCCTTGTGAAGATCTTGCAAATTCTATTCCAAGGAAGTACCTTAACTCCCTTAGATCTTTCATCTTGAAAGTCTTTTGTAGTGTAGCTTTAATGTTTTCAACTAACTTCAGATCAGGCCCTGTGACAAGCATGTCATCTACATAGACCAATATAACCACAATACAATTACCAGTGCTTTGTACAAATAGAGAGTGATCATGTTGACTTTGTATAAAACCAAAGCTGATTAGGGCCTCTCATAGTTTAGCATTCCACTGCCTGGGAGCTTGTTTAAGACCATATAAGGATTTCAAGAGCCTGCAAACAGACCTGCTCTCCCCCTGACTCTGAAATCCCTAAGGAAGAGTTATATAAATTTCATCTGACAAATTTCCTTGAAGAAAGGCATTGTACACATCCATTTGATGGATATGCCAGTGTTCAGAAGCTGCAACAGAAAGAATGGTTCTGACAGTAACCATTTTTACAACAGGGCTGAATGTTTCTTGATAATCAATACCTTCCTGCTGACTGTATCCCTTGGCTACCAACCTGGATTTAAACCTTTCAACTTCCCCTGTAGCCTTGTACTTTACTTTGAAGATCCACTTGCAACCAATGGGCACTTTGTTTGGAGGAAGAGAGACAATCTCCCAAGTATGATTATCCTCTAATGCAGCAATCTCTGATTGCATAGCTTCCACTCATCTAGGATCTTGAATAGCTTCATTATAGGATAAAGGTTCTACAATAGATGAAAATGCAGTAATGTAAGACTGATAAGAATGTGACAAGAAGCTATAGGACATATAGTTGGCCAATGAATAGGGTGTATTAGAGGAAGAAGGTTTGGTGACAAAATCCTTAAGCCACAATGGGGGATGTTTAGCTCTTAAAGACCTTCTCAAAGGAGGACAAGAATTAGTAGTATTGTTCAAGGGTATAGAATTGTTCAAGGGTGTAGAATTGCTAGAAGATGAGGTAGAAGGAGATATAGAAGGAATTGAGGAAGAAGAAGTAGAAGAATTTATAGAAGGAGATGGACAAACAACCCTGGACACTTCAGTACAGTTAGGTGGTGAAGGAACCAGGTTAAAAATAGGAGAAGGAGTAGACAGAGATGTTTGAAAAGGGAAACATATTTTCCTGAAAAACAACATCTTTGTTGACAAAGAATTGTTGAGTAGATATATCCAAAAGAATATAGCCCTTTTGAGTATCTGAAAACCCCATGAGAATAGCAGGTTTAGCTCTAGGCATAAGCTTGTATGTTTCCTGTACTTGCTTAGCAAAGCATAGACATCCCAGTGTTCTTAGATGACCTAGCAAAGGATTTCAATGGTACATCAATTCATAGGGTGAACATCCTTTTAGCATTGAAGAAGGAAGTCTGTTAATCAGATAAGATGCAGCAATGACACAATGACCCCAAAATGTGATAGGAATATGAGCTTGAAATCTCAGAGCCCTGGTGACTTCCAGAAGATGTTTGTGCTTCTTTTCAGCTACTCCATTCAGTTGTGGAGTGTAGGTACAAGTAGTTTGATGAATTATACCAAGATTAGTAAAGACAGATCTGCAAACTGTATTCAGGAACTCAGAACCATTATCAGATCTCACCATTTTGATTGTTTTGTTGAATTGAGTGTGAACAAAATCAATGAACTGTGGTAGAACAACACACACATCAAACTTCAATTTAAGTAAGAAAACCCAGGTCATTCTAGTAAAATTATCAACAATTGTAAGAAAATATCTATGACCATATATGGTCCCCAAACATCCAGATGAATGAGATCAAATGCACTAGTACTTTTAATACTACGAAGAGGGAATGGTGATCTGGTTAATTTGGCACAAGGACATACACAACAATTGTTGATTGCAGTATTAATACTAGCTAGTTTGACAGGAAATAGTGTCTTCAAAACCATGATGGACACATGCCCAAGTCTTCTATGCCATAAGGCTATATTATTGGAACTTGCTGTAGAATCAGTAGATGTCTTAAAAGCTGCTAGAGAAACAATAGTTAACTTTCTATTCTCATGTTGTTGAAGAAAGTACAAGCCATCTCTTTCTCTACCCTAAACCCTAAAACACACAAAAGTCAAGATAGAAAGAAGCAAAGCATTTTAGATCCCTTGTCATCTTTGATACTGACAGCAGATTATACTTGAAATTTGGTACATATAGTACTTCTTTTAGTGTATTGTTGTTTGATATCTGACTATCTCCAACATGAGTTGCCTGTGTCATATCTCCATTAGGAAGAATAAATTTTCTAGGAATAAAGGGGACAGTAACAGTAGTCTTATCTAACATATTTAGATTTGACACTATATGATTTGTTGCCCCTGTATCAATAACCCATTCTTGTGGACTGTTGGAGGCTAGTAAAGCAATACTAGTACCTACTGTATTAGCCTGAGATGTAGAAGTAGTGTTATTGTTATTTGCTGAAGTAGAACTTGCTGTATTGCAGTTCAAGATTTGCAAAATCTGATCATACTGCTCCTTGGTAAATAACTCCTCCATGTTGTGATTGCAACTCCATATTGGTAGATGATTGTTTTGTTGCAAAGGTTGAACAGACCTTGGTTGCATACTATTTATCTGAAAACCTGAGCTTACCTGACCACTATGCTGTGTATAATGACTTGAGTCAACTGGTGATGAACTATACCCAGTCACTGCATTATAAGCACTAGCTCCCCCTTTCTTCTTAAACTTGTAGTCAGCTGGATAACCTACTATTTTGTAGCAATTCTCTTTGCTATGACTTTTTAGTCTACCGAGTCACAGTACAAGTTGAAATTCTTTCTGTGTTTTGATCTATTTTCAGGCTTAGAGCTGTACATTGCGGTAGATTCATAGTTACTGTTGTTAACATTAGGTCCAACACCTAGGATACTTGTTGTTCCTACTAAATTTCTTTGACTCTCTTCACTCATCAACATAGCATAAGCTTGATTTGCAGTAGGTACACGTTTCATCATCAAAATTTGACATCGAGCTTGTGAATATGAATCATTCAATCCCATCAGAAATTGATATAACTTCTGTTTATGTAAGTGTTCGATAAATTTCTTGGTTTTAGAACAGTCACATCCAGGATGAGGAACTAAATCCTCAGTTTCATCTCATAGATCTTTAAGTTTGGAGTAATACACAGAAATAGAAGATATACCTTGACTTAGGGTTGCAATTTCCTTATGAAGATTATAGCACCTAGTATCATTGACTTTGTCAAATCCTTCTTGTAGATCCAAGTGTGAGCATTTGTTGCATAAGCAATTCAATTGATTAGAGTTGGTGCTACCACATTCATTAGCCATGATAATACAATTGCATTGCATCTCTCCCACCGGTACCAATATTGTTCTCGAAATTTTTCCTTCTTCCATCTTCCATCAACCATTCCGAGTTTATTTCGACCTAGAAGTGCAATTTGCATAGATCTATACCACAGTGAGAAATTATCTGTCCCTGTTAGTTGAAAAGAAATCAGAGAAATTCCATTTATGTCAGTAGATGCTAGAAATAGAGGATGAGTAATAGGAACTGTAATTCGTTCTTCAAATTCATCCTCCGATAAAATTTGAGAGGTTGCTGTTACAGTTGGAGTAGTTTCCTGTTCAAAATTGTCATTCGCCATTGATGACAACTCGAAGCTTTAGAATTGAGAAATGAACAAAGAAGAGATAGATTTGCATCAGAATTGGACCGATTTGAGCTGAGAATTAAAGCTCGTGCTCTGATACCATGTTAGAAATTATTGCATGGGCTTGAATCAAGGTCTTGGTAATGGAGGATAATGAGCTGAAGAAGAAAGAATAGAGAAGAAGGAAGAAGACCGACTTCCGTATTTACTGTGTAACCGTATTTGTACAAGTATACATCTAATAAATAAATATTTTCCACTTAACTAATTAGTGGATCCTACTATTCCACTAACTACCACTAACTACACTAATTACATCCTTTTCTACAAATAACCATTTCTTTTTCCTTCATTGTTGTCATTCTTTTTTAGTTTTCTTTACGAAGCTTCAGCGATAAGAGTAATATAGAATCAGATTTGGACGGTACTAACCCATCATTTTTATCCGGTCGAAAATTACAGATCTAAAAAGAGTGGATTGGAAAAATGAAAGATTATATTTTGGGTTCTTATATTGAGATGGTGTTAAATTATGAAGAAATATTATTTCATTTACTCAAATATATACAAAAATTTTTGGCACATTGTATAATGAGAGAAACAGAAAGAGAGAGCTTATCAATTTTTCTTTTTCAGAGTGTCTATGGAGTAAAAGTAAAGATGATGTAAAAGTATCTAATGTGATTGTATTTTAACGAACACTTTTTTGTGAATAATATTTCTGTTTGTATATGTTTCCTCCTAATGCTTTTGTTCTGCCTAAACCAGAACTCTTGATATCCCTCTTGAAAGTGTAACATACTGTTGTTCGTGCAAGAAAATATATTGCGGTAAATATAATCCAATATTTAGGATGTTTGTCCTTGTATATTTATGATATTTGCAAAACATAAACATACTAAAAATTATGTTTACATAAATTTAAAAGGATATTCCTTAGTTTAAGAAGACAACAGTTGAATTCGGGATAAAATTATACTTAGAAACACATTGACCTGTATCATAATTTTTGCACGAATGACATTATTATGAAAACTTCTATATACCATATGTGTGCTATTAAATAAGTTATTCGACATATCTAAGTTTTCATTAGCATGACGGGCATATTTTTCTTCAAAATTAATCTATATATAATGAAAGATCAATTTTAACTTAATCTATTATATATACGGTAATACTAACATACGTAAAAATACAAATACAATCTTGATAACAAAAATGTATGGTAGAAGGCCATTTGGTATATCTTATAAGCTTTACTATGTGAAGAATATCTCAAGAATACTCCCTCATCACTTCTGGGATCATACTTACCTAGGTAATCTTTGTCATTCTTGTGCACAAAGCACTTAGATATAAATGCTCTAAGATGGGATATATTTAGCTTTCCCCTTTAAATGACTCATAGGGAATCTTCTTAATAAGAGGTCTAGCCATGCAACTATTTATGATGTAGCATGCAAAAGTTCAGCAAACTTAGCATTTTAAAATTCAGTTGCATGGACCTAATTAATGCAAATTGATTACCTAGTTGTTTTTGAGTTTTTCTAACAAAAGAAGTAAACATGTCAAATGCTTCATCTTTTGATGCTAAAAATAATGTCCATGTAAACCTAGAGTAATCATCAACAAGCACCATCACATATCTTTTAGCACCTCTGCTTAATGTGCTCATTGGACCACAGAGATCCATATGGACCAGTTCCATCGTTTTGGTGGTGCTTACCACTTTCTTACATTTAAAAGAGGATCTTACCTGCTTCCCGCTTACACAAGCCTCAGAAACTTTGTCTTCCTTGAACTTGATGTTAGGCAGCCCTATCACCAGATCCCTAGAGACTAATTTGTTGAGTTGAATCAGACTTGCATGTCCAAGTCTCTTGTGCCAAAGGAGGGAATCATTGTCTAACACACTTAAGCAAGTGAGCTCATTTTCTGAACGTGTGGACAAATATACAATGCATGTATTGGTTACTCTTTTTCCCTACAAAACAATTGTGTTAATCGTAAGATTAATCACAAATATTTGGTAGTGGTGAATGTTACCAAGTTACCTTTATCACATAATTGTGATACACTGATAAGACTGTACTTTAAGCCATCTATCAAGTAGATATTCTCAATAGAGTGAGAATCAGTCTTACCTACCTTTCCAACCCCAATTATCTCACCTTTCTTCCCATTTCCAAATGAGACATTACCTCATTTGAGGTCCTCAAGTGAAAGGAATTGGTTCTTGCTTCCTGTCATATTCTTTGAGCAACCACTATCCATGTATCATATTAGGCTGCCCCCCTTCACTTGGACTCGCAAAAAAAAAATCAAGGGTTAGTCTTAGGAACCCAAACTAGTTTGGGTCCCTTTCTATAGGCAAAAGGGTGAATCAAATCCTTTTTAGCCCAACCCGGCAGCTTATTTTCCCTTGAACAAATTTTTTATTCTTTCGACTAGCCTTTTCTTTTTCAATACATTCACTTTTATAGTGACCAAATTTACCACGATATGTGCAAATTTTATTTTCAGGAAGTGTGAGGTACTTGCTTTTGGGATCCCACTTAGGTGCAGGGGTCGCGTAGCCAATTCCTCTCTTATTGCTACAATGGTGTTCATGTAGCCATGAAAGTGCATCGGTGAACCTATTCCATTTACATGTTCTATCTAGCTCGTGCTTAACCTTGTTTAGATCCTCCTTAAGGACTCTTATGTGCACATCTCTTTTGTACGACTCATCTTTTATTCTTCCTACATTTTCTTCTAAAGTGAGTTGTGTATGATCAGATTCCTTTTTACCATTTCGTAATTTCAATTTTATATTTTCATGTTGGAGCTCTAGGACTTTGGTGTCAAGTTCATGAACCTGGTTCCTCAACTCAGCATTTTTACTATCATTTTCACTAGCCCTAAGTTTCAAGTTTTTGCACTTAGCTTTCAAAATCACACACTCCTTACAAAGTTGTTCCTTTTCATTGTTTATAACCTCAAATTCATCAATGAAATCTAGAAGTAACTCAGAGAAACTTTCTTTAGATAAAAATTTAATCTTGTCTTTGAGATGAATTATACTTACCTCGAATTCCTCATCGGATTTTCCAATTGCCATAAGTGCTTGTTCATCTCCATCTTCATCCTTTGAGTCATCATCTGAGCTTTCACCCCAAGCAGCAACCATAGCCTTTGTTGATCCTTTATTCTTCTTGCGATGAACCTGTTCCTTCTTCCTGTTCCTTCGTTGAGTTCTTTCCTTCTTCCATTCAATTTCCTATTGAGGTTAGTTTTTGATGTGGTGATCAGTATTCACACACTTGTAACACCCCTAATTTATTTATTTTTCAGGAACCTTTGGTTTGATGTAGTTTTACTTCTTTAAGGACCATTTTCTCTCATTAGGTATTTCTTGAAGTTCTTTGTCATCATGGTCATTTCATCCTCCTTTATATCAGCACCTTCAGTGATTCTGAATTCCATTCTTCTTTCCTTCTTGGCTGCATCCATCTTCATGGTTTGACTTCTAAGTTCATAGGCAGTGAGATTTCCAATTAGCTCATCCAACTTAAGAGTGGCAATGTTCTTTGATTCCTGAATAGCTGTGATTTTGCTTTCTTAGGAGATTGGCAGTACCCTTATCAAAATCTTCTCAACTTTGTCTTCTTCAAGAATAACCTTTTCAAGAGACTTAAGTTTATTTGTTAGTGTGGTGGAACTTGTATACATCTCTTGGATGGTTTCCCCTTCCTTCATAGTGAAATGCTCATATTGAGAATACAACAGTGTTCTTCTGGACCTCTTCACTTGAGGTGTTCCTTCATGAGCTACATGCAAAGTGACCCAAATTTCCTTAGCAGTGGTACAACTTTGAATTCTACTGTACTCGTCTGGACCAAGTCCACACGTAAGCCATTTCTTAGCCTTTGCATTCTTTTCCAACTTTCTCAAGTCCTCGGCAGTGCAGTCAGCTCTTGTCTTTGGCATATCCCCTCCTTCAGCATTCTTTTTTGTAGTTTTTAGAGGACCATCAGTGACTATGTCCCAAAGTTCATAGTTTTCTCCTATGATGTGATCTTTCATCCCGTTTTTCTACCAAGAGTAGTAGTGGCCATTAAAGAGCGCCAATCAGTGGATTGCCCTTCCCAGTTCCTAGGTAGCGCACTCATGTTGATCTTTTCCTAAGGTGTTAGCCTCCTCAAGGATAACCTGATCTGATACGAATTGATTTTCTAAATGTCAATACTACACAAGAGGGGGGTGATTTGTGTGGTACCCAATTTTTGCTTAAACTGCTTCTGGAAGGACCTGGTTCTTCTAAGTGTACTTACTACTACTGTTTGCGGAATTAAAAGTACATAAAATAAAGAACACATAGATTTAACGTGGAAAACACCTGGCTCAAAAGGTGAAAAAACCACGACCTACTACTCAGTAGGATTTTCCCAAACTTTCATTAAAATCACTAAGCCAAAAACAACATTTACAAAACTCGTTGTAAACCTAAGGATTAACTTTAATTCCATTGTGGCTACCAGACTCTAACTGCTGCGACAACTTCAAGTAACTTGAATACTCAAAGTACCTATTATAATTGCTTCTTTGATAAAGCTAAAAGGTACAATATAAAACACCTACTACAATTGAACTAGAAATAAAGAAAGACACATAAAACTCTTTATGAAACTGGTTCTTCAATCTGGTTCATGTAGCTTTTGATTTGCACACTTGAATCAGACACGGACTGCTTGCAAAAAGCCTTGCTAGTTTGCGCTCAATTCACGGTTACCTTCTACATTTTTGTGCAACACTTTAATGTGAGAACATCCTGTAATTTATAGAGTTAATAGATGAAGAAATAACTAGAGTTCTGATGCAACTCTTCCTTGGTGGAAGAGTTCTAGTTGATTTCAACTTCTAACTCCTTCTCTATCTTGAATAGTGTTCTGTTTGATTAAGGTATCCTTCTCCTTATCAATTATGCAACCTTTTCGATCAGGAGATATTAAATACACCAAGTTAGGCTTATCTCCTTCACGTGAAACCCGCATGCTTGAATCTGCCCGTTTTTGTGCACCTGAGTGATGGACCTGGTTCATCCTGAGTTCCTTTGTCAATCTTCAAAACTAACATTTACTTGGGCCAAAAAATTAGCCAAATGACTCAAAAATGACCTACGGACCTCCGAATTCATTTCTGATCACGCTCCTAACTAAAAAATTACCATACGGAGCTATTCACATACTCAGAATCCCAAATGAACATCGATAACACTAAAATGCACTTCAAGCCAAAGTTATGAAATTTATTCTAAAATGCTAACTTTCACAATAGGCGTGAAAATGCTCACGGGATATACAAAACCCGAACCGGGCATACGCCTAAGTACAAAATCATTATATGAACCTGCTAGAACCTTTAGATCCCGATTCTGAGGTAGTTTACTTTAAAATTCAACCCTAGTTAATTCTTACAACTTAAAGCTTCTAAAATGAGAATTCCCATTCCGAATCAACTCTAAATTTTGCAAAATTCAATTCCGACCACGTGTACAAGTTATATTTTCTAAAATGAAGCTGCTCATAGCCTCAAACTGCTGAATGACGTGCTAGGGCTCAAAATGACCGGTCGGATCGTTACATTCATTGTGACAGCACATAAACGAGAACCCCACCATTACATCTATACTGTGAGATAACAACTTATGAACATTAGAGCAACTTGTGAATATATAGCCTCAAAACCATAAGAGATACAAATACTGAGCTGAAATCACAGAACATCCTTCCGCAAAAAAAATGATATTACTTGCTCGAATGCAGAGGGAGAAACATCCTGCCCTACTACTGTAGTACCACTACAACTCATCGGACCTCGAGCGACACGTGGGCTCAACATCGTATAAAAATGAGTAGGAAGGAAGTAAAAGCATAAGCCTTAAAGGAATCAAATTTCACGATGAGAAATCAAGAAGGGAAGTGCTCCAACCAGCCCATGTAGCTCTCGAAGATAAGTACAAACATATCCATACCGATCCACAAGACTCTACTTGACTTGCTCATGAGTTGTGAGACCTAAGTGAACCCAACGCTCTTATACCAAGTTCTCACGATCTAAAATTCACTAAAGGGCGTGATGGCACTTAACATCATTGTCAGACAAGCCAGCAATGAATGATTAAACTTAATTACTCATTTTAGTATTTTTGAAATTAGTAATTTTCATCAAATAAATTGTAAGAAATAGAATTTACAAGGTAAATGATGATATATAAACGAACTAAAATAATGAACAACCCGTAGGAACTCCCAAAACCTGGTGTCACAAGTGCATGAGCATTCACTAAAAAATATAATAAAATACAACATCTGTCTAGAATACAAATTAGACAAGAGAACATAAATAACTCTGATGGAAACTCTGTAGGCTACGGATCGTTACATGAAATGCAGCTCACGGTAAGTCCCCGCAACATCTGCTCCTCTGCGCCCAAAAGACCACTTTATATATATGTACCTACACAAAAATATGCAACAAGTATAGCATGAGTACGTAAATCAATGCATGCTCAGTAAGTATCTAGCCTAACCCCAGAGAAGTAATGACGAGGGGTTGACATAAACACTTACTAGTGGTCCAACAAAACATCTAAAGTAAGAGATGAATAGATATGGGGCAGAGTAAATAAGCAAAATAAACAAGTATAAATATGTAGTGAAATCCTCTTCTCAACAATAAACTCAAACTCTTGATTAGCAGTCAACTCTTTCATCAGAGAGAGTGTGTGTATATATATATATAAAATGGACCTCACTAGATAGGTCGTTACAATTCAAATCAGGAAAACTCCTATATACATTGGCTTTTTGACAAATGATATGCACGTTTTCCATAGGAGTACATTATAGAAATGTCGAGGCGTACGACCCGATCCCATTATAGTCTAGTATATAACCATAGATACATCTATTACATTGCCAAGGCGAACGTCCCACTCCCATGAGAGTGTGGTCCATAATCCTGCCAAGGAGAACTATCATATCCCATAAGATTTCGCACTACCATGGATCGAACTGAACGAACCATAGATGTATCTATTATGTCGAGGCAAACAACCCGATCCCATTAGAATAAGAAGCATTGACGGGTCCTTGACTCCACTTATGAAGGGACATATGAGTGGTAAGGAGATTTGAGGAAACCTTTCGATGATAATACATAACACGAAAGAAATTTGTAAGAGGAGTACAATTACTCGCGGCTAATCATGAAGCCAGTCAAATATATACAATAGCGAGTCTATCACTTTACACAAGTTTAGTCTCAAGTCGTAATATAAAATAAAGGAATATAATAGGTAGTAGACTGCTCAGATAGTATAGTTATATCGTGGTGTGAACCTAAGTCTACCTGAACAATAACATGAATTTAGCTATGTACGGACTCTCGGAACCTCGTGCGTACATAACCTCCACAACAAGTACTACATGTCAAATACATCACCTAGGGGTACTTTCCCCTCATACAGTTAAACATGAGACTTACCTTTTTAGCAACCAAGTTCAAGATTCCAATAAACCTTTTCCTCGCGAATCGGTGTCCAAAATCTTCAAATCCCAATATTTTCCTTTAAAAATCTCCCAAAAATTGCCCTTTCCCTAGCTCCAAATCGTTAAAAATGAAAAATGGGATGAAGTTACATTTTCAAAACTTAAATATGTTGTCCAGTCATTTACCGTATGTGATCGCGGCTAAACAACCGCGACCGCGAAGAACAAAATTTTTCCAACATTTTTTTACTAGATCACGGCCATTCTCCCCTGATCGCGAAGAAAATTTTCCAACAACCTTCTCCAATTTTTTGTGATAGCTTCTAATGTAATAGTCATAACTTTATATACAAAACACTAAATAACAAATGGTTCAACTTTATGAAAACTAGATACCAAGATCAATAACTTTCAATTTGGCCATCTACCAATTCCTTATAGGTCAAGATATAAGCTCCCACAGTCAGCCCTATGCAAAATAAATTTCTTCTTCATAATTTCCAAACATCTTCTCATATAGCCTATAATGTACCAACCATAACCTTTTGTACACAACTCCAAATGCCAAATGGTTTGATTTTTTGTAAACTACACACAAAGGATTGCAACTTCATTTTTAGATCATCTCCAAATTCCTTATAGTTTGCATGATATAATTTCCAAAATCGAGTTAGTGCATCAAAAAGTTTCCTCTACACGATCGCGAAATGTCTTCCACGATCGCGAATCACTAGCCAATTTCTCCCACTTTACTCATCCCAATCGCGGACAATTCCTCGCGTTCGCATAGCACATTGTTATAGCCAAAACCAGTAGCTAAAAGGGTCTAAAAATGGTCCAAAACCACTCACCCGAGCCCCTCGAGACCTCGTCTGAACATACCAAAAAGTCTCAAAATATATCACGGACTTAGTCAAGGCTTCAAATCACATAAAAATACTAAAAACATGAATCAGACCCCAATTAAAGCCTAATGAAACTAATAAATTTCAACTTCTACATTCGATTCCGAAACCTATCAAATCAATTTCGATTGACCTCAAATTTTGCACACAATTTATAATTAACATTACGGACCTACTCCCATTTTTAAAATCAAAATCCGACCCCGATATCAAAAAGCCCACTCTCGGTCAAATTTCAAAAAACCTTCAACTTCCAACTTTAACCGAATGACCCCGAAATAACTTGCGGGCCTCCAAATCCACATTCAAACGTGTTCTTAAGACCAGAGTCACCATATGGAGCTATTCCCAGGCTCGAAATCTCAAAGGAATATTGATAACATTAAAATACACTTCAACCCAAATTTATGAAATTCTTCCAAAATGCCAACTTTCCACCATAAGGGCTATAACGCTTCTGGGTCATCCAAAATCCGATATACGCCCTGTTAACACCTAATTTTTGACCATATTTGAATTTGTTCCCACTTTACCCACTTTCTCCACTCACTACACACTTTCCCTACTCATGTAACCGACCTTTATTTGTTTCCCATTCCTCGACCCCACATTCTACCTTTACACTTTAACTCCCATGATTTCCTTCACCATATGGAATACAACTCATACCCCATCAACTTCTTTTATTTCCAAAAAATAAAATAAAAGGAGAGCTAGACCTAAAGCAAAAGAGACTCCATCTGATCTTCTCCTTCTTCGGAGAACAAGAGCCAAAAAATTCCATGGTTTCTCCTTAACCATACCAAGGACCCTTATCTTCCTCTTCTTCAGATAAATACAGCCATCTCCGACATCGAACACGACGGAAAATCTCCCCAAACCATCATCGTTTTCATCTGCAAACTCCCTCAAAACGACCTCCAAATCAGT
This sequence comes from Nicotiana noctiflora, assembly GCA_032618575.1. Classification (NCBI taxonomy): domain Eukaryota; kingdom Viridiplantae; phylum Streptophyta; class Magnoliopsida; order Solanales; family Solanaceae; genus Nicotiana; species Nicotiana noctiflora. The sequence continues at coordinate 93,414 of JASVEL010009724.1, forward strand.
CCCTGTAATAGCCCCACAACCAGCCATCAAAACACCCCCGAAGTGAACCCAAAAATGAGCAAAAGCCTGCCGAAAATCAGCTTCAAAACCAGCTCACAAGAAGCCCCAAACCTTAGCTGAAAAACAGCCTTAGTGCAGCCAAATCCTCTATGAAAACCAGTCCGAAAATAGCTTCATCTCCTACTTAAAACACAACCATGAAAGCCAACACACGAGCAGCTCCATCCGCTATTATGGATGTCGTTTAAAAGCTCCAAAATCAGTGGCGAAAAATAGCTTCCTTTGCGCACAAAATAACAGCTCCAAAGTTGAGTCGTCGAGGTTGAGGTCGAGTTCTGTTCGTGGATTTTGGTCGAGGCTCCCGTTTAGCTGAAACTTTGCCGTGTAAAGCATATTGAAAGGTTCATCTTTTGTTGCTCTTAAGTTTCTTTTAATGTTTATTGTGAAGAATTTGTTGATGATACACGTGTTAAAATCTTTTTAATGCTCAGTTGTTAAGCTCTTTTCTTTGATACTTGAATTTCAACACATAAATAATTTATTTTCCATGTTAGCTTTTGTTTTTACGTCGGTTTACTGTTTATTTTCTTAGCCATGAAGTTGCTGGTGTAATTTGGTCTATCAAATTTTAATAAAAGCTTTGGTGGTTTAAGGTAAAAAGTAATGAATATGAGTGCTAAGTACATAATAAATTTTGATATTTAATAGAGAGCAAGAATGATGAATTTATATAAGGTGGGCCATAATCTTTTGATAGAATCTGTTAGCTTTTGGTTAAATTAGAAAACAACTTTGGACCCTAGTAATTTAGTTGGCTAACATTTTTTTTGTTTTGCTAGGCATGACTGTATACTTTTTTTTTTCTTTAAAAAAAAAACTAATCCTTTTCCTCATAACAAATAGTTCCAAATATTTAAGTTGCCCATGGCCCTCACAAAATTAGTTGGACTTTGTAGAAAAAATTGAGTTATGCCACTTTCATTAAATAACTCACGACCCTTGTATGATTGACACTAACTCTTTAAAAATCGGAGCGTGCTACCGATTGATTTTCACGATCCTCTCAAATTAATAACGCGTTAGTTGCTTCAATCGCGTCTCGGATGCACATTTATGTGACCCAAATTCAAATCTCAACGGAGTCGAAATACGTCAATAATCACGGGTATACTGATGTGACGTGGTTCGAGATGTGTTTTCACAATGTTGCAATTCTCATTAAAAATAATAATAAAAGCGGTTTAAAGTTAAAAAGCATATAGGTAAAAACATGTATTAAAAATCAGATTTTTAGTCATTTATGATAGTTGAAGCGACAGTGCTAGAACCACGGAATTCAGGGGTGCCTAACGCCTTCCCTCGGGTCAACAGAATTCCTTACTTAGAATTTCTGGTTCGCAGACTTCATTTGGAAAGTCGAAATTTCCTCGATTTGGGATTTAAATAAATCGGTGACTTGAGACACCATAATTTATTCCAAGTGGCGACTCTGAAATAAATAGAATAATCCCGTTTCGAATATTGTCACTTAAATTGGAAAAACTCCCTTGTGCTTCTACCCTTCGGGGTAGGGGGCGCGCCAAAAGGAGGTGTGACACGCCCAAGTCCACAACCATCATACAAACCTATTGGAACCTTCAAATCCCAATTTTGAGGTCGATTACTCAAAAGTTAAATCTTAGTCAACTCCTCCAACTTAAAGCTTCTGAAATGAGAATTTTTCATATGAATCAAACCTGAACTTCCCAAAATTCAATTCCGACCACACGTGTAAGTCATAATACCTGAAGTGAAGCTACTCAAAGCCTCAAACTGTTGATGACGAGCTAAAACTCAAAACGATCGGTGAGATCGTTACAACTTCAACTTTGAAAAAAGAGCATTTTTTTGGGTTTGGAGTAGCTTGTTCAAAGAAGCTATAAAGGGTTACTTTTCTATTATTATTATTTTATTTTTAAAAAAATTGTAGTAGTTGAAAATATATAAGGATCACGTTTTTCCATCAACTATATTTTTAATTATTAAAAAGTTGACTATGGTCTCTTGATTAGTGGCCATGGATATGAGACTCCTATCTCCTCATCTTATGTTGCAAGGAAGATTCCATGTCGGATTTCAACTTGCAAAGAAGATCCAAACATATGTAATATACTCTCTTTTGCTTTCAAATAAGATATATTAAAATCATATTTATCATATGCTTATAATTGTAACAATAATAGAGTTTGAAACAGTCTAAAAACACTCGTATATACAACATCACAACTATAACTGTTCAATCTCTAACTAATCGCGTGATCAGTTATACGAATATCCTTAATAATATTTCTTTAAACTCATTTTACTTGAATAGTACTCAATATATATATAGGAAGCTCATACAGACATAAAATAGTGTGTGTATTTAATTAGTTTCACCAAGTAGTTGCACTTAGAATATGCTGCAGTGCATTATAGTTTTAAGAAGGATACTTCAGTTGAATAGTAGTCGTCGTTTAGGATGAATCTGGTAGTTTAATATATAACATTATTATACCAAAAAATACTTTATTAGTATAAAAACAAACGATGTACAACACTTGGCATGTATCCTTGGACGTATACACATGACATACATTAATATATTTAAGTTATAGTATATACGTAAAGAATTTTTACACTAATACATCAATTTAACGTATTATATTAAGTTATTACTCTCTCCGTTTCAATTTATGTGAACCCATTTGACTGGGTACGGAGTTGAAGAAAAGAGAGAAGACTTTTGATCTTGTGGTGTAAAATGAAGCACCTTTATTTTGTGTGGCTATAAATCATTCCATAAAGGTAAATTGTTTTCAAATAAGAAAAGAGGTCATTCTTTTTGGCACTGGCTAAAAAGGAAATGATTTTTAAAAAAATTTACATGTTAATTACATTCATATACTTGCTCGCCGGCCTTGTAATTTAAGAGCTAACAACTGGCTAGGAACAAGATTTGAAAGAAGAAAATTATAGGGGAAAAAAGGACATATTTGGTCACCTACAAAGGGAAAAAGGACGATTATTTTCCTTGTCGGAACCTCCATAACCTTTATTTCTAATCTACATACATCTATCACCTCCTCTTTATTTGCTCATTTCTTCATTGACACCCCCCCCCCCCACCACCACCACCACCACACTCCCTCCTCCCACCACCACCACCTTTTGTTTTTCTTTTGAGGAAACTATATCGAACAATTATCTATGAAAATGCAAAAACTCGAAGATTACCACTCCGACAGGGAGGTAATTGAGAATATTGATGATATTACTCAGTCAAACGCTATCACATGTAATGATGACACGTATGTTGAAATCACCCTTGATGTCCGCAACGACACCGTGGCAGTCCACAGTGTGAAAAATGCCAGTGGGGCTAATGTAGAGGAAGCAGAGCTACAAGTGCTGGGGCTGGCCAAAAATCTACAGAAGAAGCAATCTTTTGGGACCTCAGTCGTTAGGAATACTTCGATGAGGATGCGGCAGGTGGCTCAAGAGCTTAAGCGCTTGTCTACTTTGAAGAAACAACAGCCATATCCTTCTCGGCGATTTGATCGGACCAATTCAATAGCAGCTCATTACGCTCTCAAAGGCCTCAAATTTATCAGTAAAACTGATGGCGGCGCTGGATGGGCCGCCGTCGAGAACCGCTTCGACGAGCTCAGTGCCGCCACAGATGGCTTACTTCCTCGCGGAAAATTTGGAGAATGCATAGGTAAAAGGTCAAGAGTTTAACTTCTCCTATAATTATTTTATATTATCGCGTTAAGTTATCTCGCGGGATAGGATGGGTCGTGGAGAGGGTTCCCGATAGGTTAATATTTCTGCGAGTACTCCTAGAATTAGTATACATTTTGTTCGTGATGTTGCTTTGTTTACTTTGCCCTTTTATATGTCATTTTTTTGTGGTTTATTCTGGAGTTACTAATATTTTTTTTTTGAGATCTTTTGCCGATGGTCGATTGGAAACAGTCTCTCTGCCCTATCGGGTAGGCATAAGGCCTGCGTACACATTACCCTCCCTAAACTCCACCCTGTGGGACTATACTGGGTAGTAATTGTTGTTGTTGCGTTAAGTTATCTAACAATAAATGGTATTATATGAAAAATAAAGTAAATAACAAGTATTTAGCCATGCATCACCGAGATTTCAACTTTATGAGTTGTGGATCATGAAACGAGGACTTCAAGTACTAACATCTTGGTTTTGAATTTTATATTTGCATATATTTAATAAATTTTTTAACACAAATACATTATTTGAGCAAAAGTTAACGAATCCGACCAAATCCGTTGTCGCGCTTTTAACTTCGCCCTTGGATAGTGCAATGTTGTCAGTGTATATAAATTAAAATCAGAAGATTATAGTCTCAACTTATACACAAAAAAACGTATACATGTGCTTTTTCATAATTTCTTGAATAATATTTCATGTTTTTACTTGTACATTTACTTTGTTTGAGCTTGTTTTAATTAATTGGAGATATGGTTTTTTTTTTTTTTTTCAATAATAGGTATGAATAGGGAATCTAAGGAATTTGCAGTAGAGCTTTTTGATGCACTAGCTCGGAGGAGAAATATAACTAGTAATTGCATCAGCAAAGTACAGCTCAAAGAGTTTTGGGACCAAATCACCAACCAATGTTTTGATGCTCGGCTTCGAACCTTCTTTGACATGTAAGGATTAAAATTCGAAATTTATCGGAAAAAAAAGGTCTATAAATATTGTGTATTTGTTTCATTATTGCTAAAACCAATTTTTTTATTCTGATATTTATAGTGAATGTATTGCAGGGTTGATAAAAATGCAGATGGTAGAATCTCAGAAGAAGAAGTCAAAGAGGTATACAGAATTCCAAACGATATATTGACATTTTAAAATTAAGAAAATCCCACTATCAGTTTGATGTAACTCGATATAGTGGATTACTATATCAGGTTTATTACGCAGACCTAATCAAACTCCTTATACATACGCAGTAATTTCATCTGAAGAGGGTAGTGTACCCAGACTTTAGCCCGATCTTTGTGGTGGTAGAGAAATTGTTTTCAATAAACCCTAGAAAGTATCCCTATAATTGACAAAGTCTATCATTTTCTGTGCAGATTATTAGCCTAAGCGCATCTGCTAATAAGCTGTCAAATATTCAGAAACAAGCTGATGAATATGCAGCATTGATCATGGAAGAGTTGGACCCCGACAACATGGGATACATCATGGTTAAATTCTAAAGACCCATTCAATTCTCAACTTAAAAATAAATACTATGTAGTATTATTTTTCAATTGGTAATGTTCTGATCAACAGATTGAGAACTTGGAAATGCTTTTATTACAAGCTCCAAATCAATCAGACGGTGGAAAAGGCCTGAATAGGAACCTAAGTCATATGCTAAGCCTGAAGCTTAAATCCACAGTGGAGACTAATCCCATAAAAAGATGGTATAAGAATTTGAACTACTATTTGCTGGATAATTGGCAGAGAATTTGGGTGGTTTTATTGTGGATTGGAGCAACGGTTGGCTTATTTGTTTATAAGTATGTACAGTACAGAAACAGAGCAGCATTTGATATCATGGGTCACTGTGTTTGTATGGCTAAAGGGGCTGCTGAGATACTTAAGCTCAATATGGCACTGATTTTACTACCAGTCTGCAGAAATACCATTACCTGGCTTCGAAACAACACCAAATTAGCTGCTGCTGTTCCCTTTGATGATAACCTTAACTTTCACAAAGTAAGCTATTCTTTGTTTTCTTCTTTTTCAGTTTTCCGATGGTCGAAGGGGAGACTTGGAGCAAGATCACAGGTTTGAGCACTAGAACTGATGTTTGCGTTAGGGTAGACTGCCTACATCACATCCCTTTGCGGGTGCGATATTTTTCCGGGCCCTACTTAAATCCGAATGCAAAATCACTAATTTCGCGATGGGAGTTCAAAATATAATATACACATAAAAAAATAATTTTTAACTTATTCACATAATATAAATTTCTATATCTCGTATATAGAAAACCTTAACTTTCACAAAGTAGGCTAACCTAACTTTTCTCTTGTTTATTTTCTATTCAAATGGGAGCTAGGAGGAATGATAAAGTTGTCTCAGTTTGTGTGAGGGTAGGCGGCGTCACATTCCTTTGAGGTGTGGCCCTTACCCCGACCTTGCGTAAATACGAATACATTGTACACTGCGTTGTCGTTTCAATTTTCTGTTCCGTCTATTTATATAATATATACAACAATAATTATGTCTCAATTCAAAGGAAGTTCAAGTCAGCTATATAACACTTCATTGAATGTCGTCACAATCCCATATTAGTCCTACATATTATTGACTGGGTATGCTGGTTGTCTAACTTACCACAACTCTCTTCCTTTATTCAGATTTAAGACAGGCAATGTGAGCAAGATTACACAAAAGTAAAAATAGCGTACTGAATAACATTTTTTTTCCCTAATAAATTTTGTACTATATATGTACGTGGTTCTTTTTTCATTAATTCCGTTTTGTTTAGATGATGGCAGTCTTGGATTCGATCTTTTTTTTATTATTATTTTGCTCTTATTCCTACTTGTTATTATTACTTTAGCCGATGGTATATCGGAAACAGACTCTTTGTCTTTCTAGGATAGGAGTAAGAATGCGTACATCTTACTCTCCCCATAGTACCGTACTCCACTTGTAGGAACGCAATTCACTGGGTTTGTTGTTGTTGTTGTTTAGATGATGGCAGTGGCAATTGCAATTGGTGTTGGAATACACATACTTGCTCACATGACTTGTGATTTTCCAAGGCTACTAAAGGCTAGCCCAGAAAAGTATAAACCAATGGAGCCATACTTTGGTGATCAACCAACAAGCTATTTGCATTTTGTGAAGGGAGTTGAAGGGTTGAGTGGGATTGTAATGGTGGTTTTGATGGCAATTGCTTTCACTCTAGCAACTCCATGGTTTAGAAGGAATAAAATTAAATTACCAAAACCCTTCAACAAAATCACTGGATTTAATGCTTTCTGGTACTCCCACCACCTATTTGTCATTGTCTACACTCTCCTCATTGTCCATGGTATCAAGCTTTACTTGACCAAAGAATGGTACAAGAAAACGGTTAGTCTACTCATCTTTGAATTTTAGATTTTAGCAATAATTTTCTTAATGAGTTTAACTTTTATAAGTTGATAGTGAAATTGCTAGATCAGTTAAAAGATAGTTATAGGTAACTCAAGGTGACTTTTAACACCACGTTAAATCATATTAATAGTTTAAATGTTACTGGCAGTTTATATAAGTTAAAATAAGAGTTATGTTTTTTACCAATTTCTTAGAAGAATAATTACTAAAAATGAGACTAAGTTTCTCAATGGCAGACATGGATGTACTTGGCTGTACCAATCATATTATATTGTGGTGAAAGATTACTTAGGGCATTCAGGTCAAGCATCAAGGATGTTAAAATTTTGAAAGTAAGTTGAATCCAAATTTTGTACAGGATATAATTTTATTATTCATAAAAATCAAAGTTGAGAGAAATAAGAAATTTACATTATTAAATTTAATATGGTGCAGGTGGCTGTGTATCCAGGAAACGTGCTGGCGCTTCATATGTCAAAGCCACAGGGCTTCAAATATAAAAGTGGGCAGTACATGTTTGTCAACTGTGCTGCTGTTTCACCATTTGAATGGTAGGTAATACTTAATGAACTAATGTATCCTCTTCTCTGTGTGTGGTGTGGAGGGAGGGGGGCAACCATATATTATCTATTAGTATTTACTATTCCCTCCGTTCCAATTTGATTGGGCATGGATTTTAAGAAGAAAATAAAACTTTTAAAATGTATGGTTCTAAACAAGTCCAAATGAGGCCCAGAGTATTTGTGTGGTTATAAAAATTTATCATTAAGGATAGAATTGTAAGTTTAAGTTAAATTATTACAAAATTTAGAAATGATTCATTCTTTTTGGAACGGACCAAAAAGGAAATAGATTCACATAAACTGGAACATAGGGAGTATCTAATTTGAGTTGTTACACAAATAGCTGGCTAAATTTATTGTTTACTTTTTCGAGCAAGTGTGTGTGTGTGTGTATATATATATATATATATATATATATATATATATATATATATATATATATATATATATATATATATATCAACTAACTATTTTTAGCTTACGTGATTAAGTGGAATAACAACAACAACAACAACAACCCAGTAGAATCTCAAGAGTGGGAAGGGTAGTGTGTACACAGAACTTATCCCTATCCCGAAGGGGTAGAGAGACTATTTCCGAAAGACTCTCGGCTCAAGATAATAAAAAGACAAAAGGAGAGAATATTAGATTCACCACGGAAATCATAGGAAACATAGGAATATAAAGCAAAAATGATAACTAGTAAATGGATCGTGCGTCGAAAATAGAAAATAGTAAGTGAAATACTATTTGGATTAATTCTTCTAACTATTAATTTATGCACTTACAAAGTAACAAAATATTTACATGACTATCAAATAATTTGAAACAATGCTAATTAATTTGTTATAATATGGTAGATTAGGTTGATCGTATACACTAACCGTGTATATAAATTAAAGATATTGTAACAGCCCAATCTACTAATGATACTGTCTGTTTTGGACCTATGTCCTTATAAATTTAAAAGGTATCACTAAAGTTTAAGGCTTATTAAATCATATACCTAGCATCTCTCTTGTGTTTTACAAGATTCCTTCTATCCTATGGGCTGTTACAGATACATACTTACACATAGTGATGTACACATTTTATATCAGGCACCCATTTTCTATTACTTCAGCGCCGGGGGATGACTATCTCAGTATCCATATTCGAACTCTTGGTGATTGGACCAGCAAGCTCAGAGCTGTTTTCTCAGAGGTATCCATACATTTGTTTTTTTATTTTAAAAAGAGGTAAGTATACTATATATTTAACTAATTTAATCGTGAGTCATCGAATATATTTAGCTTAATCATAGTATATTGGTCAATGTTTTATTATTAATTAGGTGTACCAGCCATTGCCAACTGGGAAAAGTGAACACCTATTAGCTGAGAGCAACAAGAAGTGAGTCTCTTAAATTTGTAGTCCCCTTATTACATCCATATAACTTTAAGAGAGCATATTGATTAGTTAAACCTTCACTCTCGGTAGCCTATTCATTTTGAGAAAGCAATCATATTCGGAATATTACTATTTAAATACTCCCTCCGTTTCAATTTATGTGAACCCATTTGACTGGGCACAGAGTTTAAGAAAAGATCGAAGACTTTTGATCTTGTGGTGTAAAATGAGGCACCTTTATTTTGTGTGGCTATAAATCATTGCATAAAAGTAAATTGTTTCCAAATAAGGAAAGTGGTCATTCTTTTTGGCACGGACTAAAAAGGAAATAGGTTCACATAAATTGAAACAGAGGAGTATTAAAAAAGTCAGTTGAAAACTTTTAAAAACATAGTACTAGTAGTTATTTTCGCGTCATCATAATGGATAAGAATCTTACACAATTGTGTTTGATATGACAGAATAAAGAACTCACGTGTTTAGTTACTGCAAAATATATACTACTACTATTTTTTTTACCAAGAAAAAGGGATTATGCTATCCTTACAAATGAAAGTCATATTTTTTAAACTATTCAAACAACTTTATTTCATATCACTTGCTCCAACTAGAATTGACATTATTATCAATGTTTAACTCTATATTCGAAAATTCACCAAAATTCTTCCAATGCTTACATTTTTATCAATTTTCAAATTATATTTTTTGTTTCTTGAAAAACATATTTGTGTTCACCAATCAAGAACTGAAAATAAGTTATTTAATTCTCCTAAGAAAGTTTTTGAATGAAATACATGCATGTTCTTCCTCCCGAACACATTATCCTTTTTTCTTCCTTATCCCAAAAATAAAATTCGTTGGAAGGGTTTGTCTGTGTTGGTAATAAAACTACAAGAATCAAGAATTATCAATTGGTAATCTACATTTCCTCGCAACCTATTCCCTCCATTCACTTTTACTTATCTCCTATACTAAAAATACATTTTTACTTTTATTTGTCCACTACACTAAATCAAGATAAAAACAATCTTTTTCTCCTATTTTACCCTTATCGGTAACTACTCATTCCCCAAATTATATCCCAAGACTTTTGAAAAAGCTATTATGTTTTTGATGGATAAAATTATAAAATACATACTTCATTTATTTTTTTAAGTGAACAACTAAAAGCGATTATGTAAAACTATCAGCTTAATATGTAACTAATGATGATCACGTACGTGTAATGATTCCAGTTTACCAAAAGTATTAATTGATGGACCATATGGAGCACCAGCACAAGACTACAAGAAATATGAGGTGCTTTTGTTAGTAGGTCTAGGAATTGGAGCTACCCCAATGATCAGTATTGCTAAAGACATTGTTGACAACATCATGAAAGCCAAGGAGAAAGAAGAGAATAATGACTTGGAAAATATACATGAATATATTCCTAGCCACACAACACAAAATAAACCAAACTTCAAAAGCAAGAGGGCATACTTCTATTGGGTTACTAGAGAACAAGGTTCATTTGATTGGTTTAAAGGTATAATGAATGAAATAGCTGAAATGGATACTAAAGGAGTAATAGAGATGCACAATTATTGTACAAGTGTTTATGAAGAAGGTGACGCTCGTTCTGCTCTTATTGCTATGATTCAGTCACTCCAACATGCCAAGAATGGTGTAGATATTGTCTCTGGAACAAGAGTTAAGAGTCACTTTGCTAAACCTAATTGGCGAAATGTCTACAAACGCATTGCTCTTAATCACACTAATGCAAGAGTTGGTATGTATTCAAGACCTAGTATAATTATATATTTTTCAACTATTTATATATAGTTCAAACCGAAAGCAATGAGCACGTCTTTAAATATCAAACTTTCACGTGTTGCATTGGAGGTCCTTTAATTTCAACTTTCGTATTAACTTCCATAATAAACTATGTTGTTCGGACTCTTCAAAAACATCGCCGAGGCGTGTCGGATCTTCCGAATCCGATACGGGTGCGATATTATTTTGGAGAGTTCGCGCAAAATAGATAATAAAATTGAAAAGGTGTATTCAAGTGATAATTTCTTTTCTTTATGAAAACAATTGGCATGCACCATAGGCAGGGGCGGAGCTAGAGAACCGTCAGCGGGTTCGGCCGAACGCAGTAGCTTTGGTTCAAACTCTGTATTTGTCTTAAAGAATTTATTGAATATGTATTAATTATTAATTTGGAACCAGTAACTTAAAACGATTAGAATCCGAACCTATAAACTTGAAAATTTGGCTCCATCTCATACCATAGGAATCACTTTCAATCAGACAGCAGATAACCCTATTTTCTCTTGGAAATTTGCAGGAGTTTTCTACTGTGGGGCACCAACACTGACGAAAGAGCTAAGACAGCTAGCCTTGGATTTCTCCCGCAAGACATCCACAAAGTTTGATTTCCATAAAGAAAATTTTTGACCAAAGATGGATGAGCAGAGGATCAAAGCAAACAGATCAGAATGATTTTTTAAAGAAATCCACATCCACTACGTCTTGTGCGTAGAAAATCTTGCAGATTTAGTTAATATTTCGGTTTTGTATTGTCATACGAATAATAATTGTTTTTTATAACGTAGGTCCACCTACCTCTGAATTGGATTACCAATATATACTACTATTAGATTATTTCTGAGTTGTTAGCACTTAGATTAGTTGAGCTCAATTTTGTTATTATATTGTTTATTCCCCTTTCAAATGGAGGGGCTATGAAAACACAGTTGTATAGTTATCGATGGTGCAATGGGAAGCAGACCGACCAATCACATTATTACTGACCCCAGCATGTATATGTTCAATAATTTTCCAGTAATAATTGTACCCTAGTATATCCTTTACATGTTTAAAAGTTCTGAATAACTATATATAATCTCACAAACTTTACAACTAACATTCTTTTGTCTTGGAGTATACAGAAATGTAGTGTAGTGACTCAGAGTCACCAAACCAAATGTTTATTTTTTAGAAGTATCTCTTTATTTTTAGAAGTGTTCTATGCAGAACCACCCTTTTGGAACAAACATGCAGTTTACAAATACATGTGTTCCTCCAAAGAAAATTAATTGAAAACTAAATAGACATGACCGGAACTTTGTGTCGCCCTTCATTACAAACTGCTGAATATAATGGGAAATTATCTGCTATGTTCATTTATAAGTAGCTCATTATAAAAATTGGCAAATTAATAAAATATTACTCCCTCCGTTTTAATTTATGTGAACTTATTTGACTGGGCACGAAGTTTAAGAAAAGAGAGAAAACTTTTGATCTTGTGGTGTAAAATGAAGTTCCTTTATTTTGTGTGGCTATAAATCATTGCATAAAGGTAAATTATTTCCAAATAAGGAAAGAGGTCATTCTTTTTGGCACGGACTAAAAAGGAAATAGGTTCACATAAATTAAAACAGAGGGAGTATTAATATTAGCCAAATTAGCAAATTAGCTATTTGTAGCAAAAAAAAAAATCAAAATTTTGCTTTGTTTTGACTGGGTGTTATTAGAATAGATTGGGCACAACTTATGGAGCTTGAATCTCAGTTTTGGGATGATTTGGTGAAGTTTTGAGGTGGTTTGAATTGAAAATTCGAAGTAAAAGCTGAACATGAGAAAAATGATATGTGTATCACATATGTGTCATATTTGTTTCAATTGTGTATCACATGTATATCCATGTATACATGTGTGTGTGACACATGCGTAATACATGTTTGATACATGTGTTGTAGAAGACTTTTTTGAACTCGATTTAATTACGTATTTTGATACAAAACCAGCCCAAACAGAGGCGGATCTAGGATTTCGATAGCATGGGTGCACTACTAAAAATGAGAAAAACTAATTAAGTGTTGAACCAAGTGCACCATTCAACTTTTATGGAGCACGTGTGCCAATACATAATACTGGACTTCAGAAAATACATACATAAAATATTTAATTTGACCGACGGATCATGGGTATACGTGCCCCGTAATAAAGGCTATAGATACGCCTCTGAGTCCAAATCACCTCCGATCTTCTTGAAGTTTTGTATATTGACTTATCTATATATTTTTAATAAATTTCAACTATACCGTTTGAATAAGTTTCTTTATTAGATTTTTGGAATATTGTATAGATTTTTATATTTCATCACCTTATTCGCTACCCTATCCATGAAATTTCATTTCCGTCTTGTATCTAATATTGTTAATTATACTTAAAAATATGAAAGGTGTTATGAAATAATAAGAGAAGAAGAACAATATTGCAGAGAAAGAGATAGAAGGAATTCTTATTGAATTTTGGGATGATTTACAATGGGGTAAGACCCCTTTATTTATAGGAGAAATATGGCTTAGTCACAAAGTAAAACTCTCCACAAGATAGACATTCACTCCAAATAGAATTATATTCTTAACACTCCCACTTGAATGTCTACTCAATAAGTAATGTGCCTCATTAAAACCTTAACTAAATAAAACCCAATGGGAAAAAAATCTAGAAAAGGAAAAAGAGTACACATATCTAATAATACGCCTTTTGGTTGCCTCGTTAAAAACCTCGCAAGGAAAACCCAGTGGGACAAAACCTTGTAAGGGAAAAAGAGTGCAACGCGCATTAACTCCCCCTGATGAGAGCATCAATTCACATCCTTGAGCCTTCATATCCCAATCTTGTACACTAGCTTCTTGAAGGTTGACGTCGACAAAGATTTTATATCAGTTTGAATATATTTTCATAACGGCATAACATAGAGATCTCTTCATTCATATATCCAGGTACCTGAATCTCTCATGAGATAATTATGAAGTGTTATATCATGTAATCTTCTAGATCACTTGTCTCCTTTATTATGATCATTTTGATCATTTGCTCATCTTCTTTGTCAAGAAGTTTATTTGAAACCGATTTTCTATACGCTTTAAGCTTACCATAGACTTTGTCCTTCTAGGACTTAATATGAGCATTTGCAATGAGAATATAGTTACTTTATTTGGGTCAGCAAATGCGTCTCGCATGCTTTGCAAAGAATTGCACATGAATTATCCTTTTATGAACTTCAAGTTCATATTATTTTTTTCGAGGATCTAGACGTATAAATGATAATTCATTCCATGTAACGTTTTCTCAACGGTTGTAGCTTGTCTCCCCCTCATGTTAGAAAAAACTAACTTATTTCCTCAACTTTGAGAACTCATCTTTGTGTGTTATGGTGTTAATCAAAATATACATCGCACATCAATAATAATAAGATGGAATTATTTAGTTCCTGACCCTAAACCACTTGTGAGAGGAGAAAATAATATACTTTCGTATATAATGTATATCAAACTGATACATATAACTTTGTTCTCATAAGCAATAATTTAGCTATTAAGTGGAGGCATTCAATAAATTATTTTGCTAAACCAGCTATGATGTAGACCAACTTATCAAGATGAACTTCTTGAATAGAAAATCTGGAATATGCTCTAAATTAAATTATTGAGCAAGTTACCTCACAAACACCGGCCGCGGGTTAGTATAATCGCACATGTAACCATCTCATAGATGCATCTTATGTGGTATACATAGCAGGTGAATGAGCCCATATTCACCTTTGATATTTCCAACATTCATGGGATTCAATCCCAATTTTAGTTGGTCAATTAATTAATGAGAACAAGCAATGTAAGAGAATTCGTAAAGAACTTTCTAATTCTTTAATATTTACCCATGTGAATTCTATTTCATTTTTGCACATCATACTTAAATTGATATGGCAAAACCAATTATGCCAACTGAATAAATTATCAATATTGATAAAATTTCAGATTTACACCATGATGTGTGCAATTATGAATAAACTCCAAGTTTATTATGATATGGGTTTTATATCAATGAAATATCTACTTCATTGTGGTATTCTTTTGTTTATATAGTACAAATTGGAGATAAAGCATGTAGCTTTTGACATACATAGTATCCCGCTACAAGTTGTAGTAATAGAAGATATTAAATCTTTCATTTATTTACTTACCTTAAATCCAAAATTTTAATCATGAAGGAAGTTCATGAAACAATTGACAATCATTATGCTCAATCCCAAAATTTCTACTCAATTGGTTAGAGTCTCGTGCTGATAACGTGTTATGAAATAATAAGAGAAGAAGAACAATATTGCAGAGAAAGAGAGAGAAGGAATTCTTATTGAATTTTGGGATGATTTACAATGGGGTAAGACCCCTCTATTTATAGGAGAAATATGACTTAGTCACAAAGTAAACTCTCCACAAGATAGACATTCACTCCAAATAGAATCCTATTCTTAACAAAAGGTGATTTTTGCATGTCATTCTTTGGGAGAAAGAGGCCTATTATTTGGTTTTTCAATTTTTGTTACTAGTTTTGGCAAGTCTATGACTAATTGCTAGAAATTGGTAAGTTAAATTTATTTGGGACATTTGTGTAAGTTTCCCGAATATAAATGCCTCGCCATTCATGGACCTTTATTACAAACCGGGCTTGTATGCATGGTCTTTGCCGTAGATTGCAGTTACGAGTTCACTAGATTGACAGTTTGGGATGAGTGTGATTAACGCAAAACTAAAACTACTAAGCTAGTGTTTGAGTACGTTTTCAAAATATAATTTTTTAATTTTATTTTGATAAAATATATATATAATTCCCAAATTTTAAAATTTTAACCCAATTTAAAATTTGGCCAAAAAAACATGAACTTTGAAAATAAATCCCAAATTTATTTTTAAAAAATCCATGGGAAACGGGGCCTAAGATTACTAGAATCCATATTTGCTGCATGTGTTATCAATTTTCTGTCAGTCTATAGCTTATTAGTTATTAACTTGCTCTAAATGCTGTTGGAAGGAAAAGAAGAGACTATTAACATTGAGACATCAATAAAGTGAAACGTCCAATTCAGCAAGAGGACTAATGAACTTTAACAAATGAATCCACGACGGCCTATATAAGCAATTCGAAAATTATAGAAGAATCCAAAGTATATGGATCTATCTCATTGTACATTGTCACACATTGCCTGTTCCGAGGGAAAAAAAATATAAACTTTTGGAAAATGTTTGCTGCCCTGGTCATTCGGTAAAGCAGGGGGGAAGAAGTGCATGGCACCTAACTCTAACATCCAAGTCCTTCTAGCACTCACTACTTCGCCCATCACTAATTATCACGTCTAGTCCTTCTACGAGGAGCAGCGGCAGCATCCTCATTCTCCTCTTCTTTCTCCTCTGTAGGTCCTTCGCTGTTAGAAGTTGATGCCGCAGCACCATCACTTTTCTTGGGCTCTGCAGTAGCTCTAGCCTGCACAAGCAAGAATTACTTTGTCAAAAACATACCCGTTAAAAGCACGAAAGCAGTTGAGATATTTCTTTCTTTTTCCTTTTTGCTTTGGGGGCGGAAATGGGGGAAAAGCTGAGGCTGAATTCGGACTTACAGGTTGCTGTTTCTTCCCGCCAAAGATGAGCTTCAGGAGAACTGTGAAAATGACAATTATAATTGAAATGACAACACCAATTGTGAGATTAGACTGTGTCTCGGCCTTCTCAAGAAGATCCTACACGACAAGTAAATGTATTAGTCACACATTCAAAAATTAAACAACATGCAACACAGAACACCAGTCATACACTTACCAGTACTTTGGACTTGTGTTCACCCAACAAGGGGATGTCCGCCACCTTGTAGAGAAGATCAAATACCACTTTCTGCAGAAAGTTCCAATTTATCTCAAATCAAGTGATGAAATACAAAGAAAAACCAAGAACGATGGAATGTCTGGTGAAGAAAGTATAATCAATTACCTGGAATCCTTTGAGCCCACCAGAGTTTGCTACTTCCTCAGCCTTCTGTTTCTCTTTCTCTGCATCAAACTTAGGCTTCCATGCAGTATTCCTGTATGATTCTGCAACTTTCTCATCACTTGCTATCAAGATATTGTCAAACAATATACCATCTTGCATTGTCCAAATTTCAATGCCAATTGCTGCAATATGCTCAAAATTGGGCCTGTCGAGTTTGAAGTAGTTAGGATTTGGAATATCCCTTGGCTTCCAAATACCCTTGTAATTGGGATTGTCAATCAGTGGAGCATGCCATTTTCCCTTGTAAGTTGGATTACTCTTCATTGGTCTTCTCCACTCCCCACATCCAGGGCCTTCTGCGCACTTAGGGTTATCAATTTTTGGAGCCTCCCATTCACCATCTTCCTCATCAACCCAATCTTCAGGCTTTGTTGCCTCAGGATCATCAATCTCTTCAGGCTCATCATCCAACCATCCCTCGGGCTTCTCAGCATCTTCATCTTCAATTTCCATTGGTGCATCCTCGTCCCAATCATCTGGTTTCTTAGCATCTGGGTCTGGAATTTTTGCCCTCTCATCCCAGTCCTCGGGTTTCTTATCTTCAGGATCTGGAATGGTCTCTGCAGGAATGAGAGGTGGCTCAAAATCATCATCTGAAAGGAAGTTTGCCTTCTTTTTCTCTTCCCCGTCAATCAAGATCAGCAACTCATTGTCCGGCTTGAGCACAGCAGTGTAGACATGGGTTAGTTTGTCAGAAGGTACAGATGGCGTAAACTTAAGGTGGTGCTCGATGTACTCCCCACTCTTAGGATTCTTGTGTTTCAAGATGAAGTGAACCTTGTTTGTGGCTCCACATTTGTCTGGTCCAAACATTATAGTATAGGGAGAATCGTTGTTAAATTCCTTGGGAATCCAACCTGCCTCCTGGGGCCGGAGGTATTTAAGATAGGCACCACCACATTCAAGTCCATCCTGGAGGCGAACTTCATATTGAAGAACCACAGTTCCATCTTTGAGGTCGACAACATCGTCAAGCTCCTTGACAATAGCATATTTCCTTGCCTTCTCACTCACAAGAAGCCCATAATCATCATGCCCTTCACTCTTGGCATGTTTCCACACACCTGAGACACAATTACAACTCAATATGAATGCTTGAAACTTCAACATCAAAGATTGACTCAGCATCACAAACATAAAGCCATTGCACAAAGATATAAGAAGCTCTATAGTGAGTAATTTATCTAAACAGTCAAAGTTCCACTTAGCATTATAGACATAAAGGCATTGCACAAAGGCATAAGACAAATTCTAGTGAGAATTATTTTACAGCTGATGACAAACAGAATCAAAGAGTTCTACATCGCTTCAAAACAAATGGATTTTGGGACATATCTGTCACTGTGAACAAAGCTCTGCAGCTTATGCATAGAGTATTAATGGATTTGAAAGTGTTCAAAATTTTGGCAGGGTGGAAAATATATAATACACCTTCACAAAAATTAATGGATTTGAATGATGGTATATACTTAAATGACAACACAAAGCATCTTTATCACATTACAACCTTGATTTTAATTTGTTTTTGTTTTTGTTTTTGTTGTTGCTTTTCCCTTTCCTTTTCTAAGCCGAGGGTCGATTGGAAACAGCCTCTCTACCCTTTGGGTAGGGGTAAGGCTTGTCTACATATTACCCTCCCCAGACCCCACCTTGTGGGACTATACTGGGTAGTTGTTGTTGTTGTTGTTGTTGTAGGATGATGCTGTCACAAATAATATCTTAAAGATATTACAGTATTGAATGTCACTCCACTCGGCTTTAGCTATAAAAAGTATTATAAACTTGAATTAGCATACTTCTCTAACATAATATGCCACAACTCCACCCTCAGCCAAGGGTAGGACATCAAAAAGAATGTCTCTCCCAGAAAACGAAGCTGAATTCCTAATTATAATGCATTAGCCATAGAGTTGCAGTTCAAGGAGATAGCATAATCAAATGCACCACGTCCCCATCCTTAAATGCATTCAAAATTATCATTAAAATATTAAACATGAGTTTAGCAATGAGTACCCACAGAAAAAAAAAAAAAAAACCCCATCCGCCTCCCTTTACATTTCAACTTGGATGACGGAAATTTGAATAAACACCCCATCCGCCTCACTTCACAATTCAAATTCTAAATGTTGAGCATTGGTGTGATTTTCATTATCAATTCAACTTCAACTATAAGGATCTTCCACCAAGGGTGTGGCCTAGTCAATGAAGTGGGGTGAGAACTTGAGGTCTGAGGTTCAAATCTCGACCCCCACCAAATTCTTCTCATTTATCCAAGCTTATACTTATTTAACCATGCTTTGGTGGATAGAGTTACCATATACTTGTTGCTGGTGGAAGATAGCAGGTATCACATTAAAAAAATTATGTCAAGGGTGTGTGCAAGCTGGTCAAACACCACACTTATTAAGAAAAATATTACACTATGCTAATACGGCACATGTAAAAGTCAAATTCTAAAGGAATACTGAACAGATCCAGATAAAAAAGCTTACCATTATAGTCCTCTTTCTCAGACACAATCCATCGCCCATCAAATGCCTTATCGAATGACTCGTAAAATATCTATGAAAGAAAAGGAAACCAAATCTCAGCCAACACATATATCGTTAAAACATAATTCAGTAGACACGCTATTGCAAAGACAAATACACGTACGTCAAGATATTTATCTTACCACATCTGAAGAGGCATATAGTTGAGAGACGAAGCAACCGGCCAATAGCAACAATGAATATTGCGTCCAAATCCTCCGATTCCGCTCTTCCATAACCAAATATGGTGCAAAGAGAGAATTAGATCAACAACGGGGAGAAGAAGAAGTTTCCAGAAACCGGAGAAAAACAGAGTTAAATTTTATTCTGGGACAATCAACTCCAGATAGTAGCATAAATAGATCTTGAGAGGCGTCGACCTGTTGTAGCCAATCGTACTTTGTGCCACGTGATATGAACCAATTAGCATTTGCCACGTTGTTTGTAGCGACAAAGTCGAGGACTTGCATGGAAAGTTGATTCTACGGTTGGGATTGTTTTGTGGCATTGATCTAAGTAATTTTAGTTTTGCTCTAGGAGTTTTATTTTATGTGTCATATAACTTACACTAGTTATACACTAGTTAGTTGTATGAG